>VOMN01049532.1:0-30085 GCA_014899125.1 Orchestia grillus | reverse complement strand
TGTTTCCAGCCAGTTTGTCTGAAGGTCCAAGCAAGTAAATATCTTTTTCCCTTCTTTCCATTTTGAATTTTGTAAGCTGCACACAAATAAATTTCGGAAATGTTTACAAGGGGGGAATCTTTGAACCCTCTGGGAAACCCCTAAATGTTAATGGATTTCATTTATTTTTTGGCTGGGGTGTTTTGGGACTAATGGAACACTTTGGCAGGGTGAGAGCTAAACATTTATGAAAAAAATGTAAGGACCACCCTATTATTTATATGACAATTCTTAGTATGTCTTCTTTCCCGGACAAATGTTTAGAAGAACGGAAACTTGTTCTACTTTGAGTACTGATGGAATTAAATAGGTCACATTCATATTCAGAAGGCCACCGTGCCATTGGAGTTTCAGCTTCCCCCCCCAATAGCGGCCGAGCGCCAAGCCGAACTCAGACTCCACCTGACGACGACGTGCCGCACTCGGCGGGCGAGAGGAGGTGGAGAGATCCGACTTATTTTCGTATCATGCATCAAAAATAAATTCATTAGTTTTGCATGAAAGGGGAGTTCGGATTGGTTAGCGTGGGCCTCTTATCTGATCGATCCGATGTATTACTAAAACCAAAAAAAATCGAGCGATTACAAAATGGGCAAGTTTGTCTGCTGGTGCAGTGCTTGTCTCCGCTTGTGCTCGTTGTAGTCGAATCATTATTTCTAATAGTACCTTATTTTTAGCGCGACTATTGGGTTCAATGGACCATGTAATCTTGTTTTTATTTTTTAAATATCTAGTGTATTGAGGTAACTGGGTCTTGTTAAACAAAAACTAGAAGTGTCAAATTGGTTTTCTACCAAGTGATAAAGTTCAGCAGACACATAAGGAGCAGTGAATTCCGACTGTATCAACGGCAAGTTCCGCGCTCTTCCTTTACCCTATCTTCTTTATCCAATCGTCATTGGTAGGCTGTGAAATGAGGAAGCGATTATATTCCTATTCAGCCAGAGAACTAACTCTCGTGACTTCCTATGTTTAATTTTAACTATAACAGCGTTTCTTTTTATCGTGTGTAGAGATTTGTTCTAGAATCCTGCACCATATGGCCTGAAGCGTTGTTCAAGTCAGTGCCTTTGTTAGAAATCGCTCCCGCTGTCTAGCGTTCCCATTCTAGCGTTGGTCACTTCATGGCACATTCACTAGCAATGTTGCGAAAGTGTTTCGTTCTGCGAAATGAAATCTACCCTATGGGAACTGGCATCCCCAGGGAGGCACCCCTTCAGTCCAAGCTAGGCCTTCGGGACTTCTAGCTTTTGTGCCCACTTTGTTTTTCAATTTTGACGTCTTTTTCGATATCTCTTCTTTGTCTTTTCTTTCTTTTCATTCTTGACTTACTGTTACTATGGGCTGAGTATTCTGTGTGGGAACACACTCTGTGCAAGATTTCCCGTTTTTTCAAGTCCACCCTAAATGGTCCCTCGGTTTAGCCCTCTTCGGCTCACATTGCGTGTGGACGAAGAGCTTCAAACTACGTTTATAACTAACTAATGTTTTGAGTAACTGATCGGGCTGTTAAGGTTCTAGAAAATGCTCCCCTTAAATGTAGCGAAACTTCAGAAGTACTCGACTTATTTTAATGTCTCATTGGTTAATGGGCTTGAGTGTTACTGCGTTCTGCACATCCAAAATAACCGGAGGAAAATCCTCGTCTTTGTGTTGTTTATCCGGCTACGTTCCGTATTTTTCAAGTCATTTTTTCTTCTGTCCGCAATGTAACGTTCAGTTGACTTCCCACCAGCTGGAAGGATAGCATGGAAGGCATGCGTAATTTACCAGTATTTTCTACGAGATTATCGCTGCAGCTCGCGAATGACGTGAAGTGGTGCTGATTCCTTGGGAATGTTTTTTTCTATTACTGATAGAAACTAAATCAGCTCTTTGTTGTATGCTGTGTGTATGTTGAGGTAGTTCGAGTTAGCAATTGTTTGTGAGAGAATGTCCAAATACTCGATGAACAAAAACTGTGAACATTCCTGGTTGTGAGACTATTTCGTCACGAACTGTTTTTTAACGATCGATTTCATGTCTTCGACATGCGAGTTCACTTCCTGTACGAAATGAGGCAGCACGGTTGCGTCATTCGTTGCGATTCGGAAATAAATTCTAAATTAGCTGATTTGAGTGAATATCATAATATCAGTCGAAGTATTGGCCACGTATTAATCTTCTTCAGCCCTTGACAGCAAAATTTTTTGAGAATTAGACTATTGAACACCGCTGAGCCGCTTGAGAACCTTCGATCAAATTGGTGCAGTCAGATCTCACTGAGCTGATGGCCAAGAGGAACCGTGCCCTGCCGCTGCCGTAATGATGCCACAGTTCTAATTCATGATCTACCCTCACTGTGTACGCCTTCTCTCATCTCTCCAGGGGCCCCGACGAACCAATTCCCATTAGCGCTGTGGTGAAAAGCGCCCCCCGCCGGCGCGCTAGGCCGCCGCACACCAGCCCACGGCCGCCAGCGTTCTGTTCCTGGGCAGCCATGTGGTGCCTTGATAGCGAGCCCCCAGTTGGGGGTTCTTTGCCATTTGATGGAGAGTTTTTCCGATGTCATTTTGTATGCATGAGTTCAGGATACCTGTTTGCAGTTCTAATAGGGCTCACAGGGCGGGCTTGGAATCCAATGAAAACTTGCCGTGTACGGACGGATCATTTGGGAATTGTGACACTAAATTCTAGACGTGATATGAACCAAGTCTAAATGAGAGTAGAAATGGACCGTGCAGTATTTAACAACCAGCATAATTATTTTAATGTTTATTTTTGTCTTGTGTTAACAGTTCCTGATTTCTTTATTTTTAGGCGTGATTTGCACGCGTAGGCAGCGATGGAGTTGATTTATTTTTTTTACGTCCGAGAATTGGTGAGGCGGCCGATGTGATTTGAATAATTTTAAGTACACCAACTTCTGCACCAACAACAACAACAACGACGACGACATCAACGACAACTTAGGTTGACGAGAGTTCAGGGTGAATCGACTATTGCTTTTGAACGGCAGTTGATACTGCCTGTTTCAAACTTTATTTCCAATTAAACATTCTCCAGCGTGAGTTTTTTCCGACCCATTCACTATGGTTTCTGCCAGCATACACATCACTCCGACGGTGCAGTTTGCAGGGACCAAGTCCCTCTCGCACAAAGTAGCTCTACGTTGGTAAGGAAATCGAGACTGGTCACACACACTCTCGTCCAGCGGGACGTTTTCTGCGACTGCCGTTTTTCCCTGTGTTCAATTATGATGACTCGGGAGAACTTTTAGGCAACGTTGCGGGTGGAATTGTCCTCCATCTTATTCGTAACGCAGCTGAATAATTCGTCGTCAGTCAAGAAATAATGATGATTTAGAGTTTTAGTTTATCTCGACTATTGTTTTTAGAAATTTACTTCTCACTCACAATTTGTGAACAAAGCGAGTTGGAAATTTTATTGTTGGCGCTGCAGTTTCATCGATTTTCATCCAGTCGCAGTGGACCAGTCGCATTTATAGTCACTATGCAGGGATGTTTTTTTTCAAATCTTGAGCTTCCTTATGCGAGGTACCGAGGCGTCGTAGCCTGCCGCGTAGAGCAGAGGTTGGCGGCGTGTTGTCGTTACCGTTACGCTGCTCAGCCGTGGCAGCTCCATTTCCATTAAATCTGCTCGCGCACAAACTGCATCGCCTCTTGAGCTATTAAAGAGAGCTCTTGGACCTCGTATATATTAACTGGGTGACGATGAGGACTAGAGTAAGAGCGGAAGTGTGTGTGTCATGCCTAGAAATTTCTCACTCTGAAACACCATATACTTTAGACTTATGTATCCTAAGATGCAGAGGGTAGGAAGCACTGAGAGAAAAATAACGAGGACTTACTAAGATGCCATCACTAGAACCGTCCCAGGCGGGTGGTGCTCTAGCTGGGAAGCGTGTCTGGCCGCCATACTTAGCTCACCACACGGCCGCTGTGTGGTGTTCTTATTCCGCTGCCGCCTGTCTGCTCTTTCTTGCTTAGAGGCGTTGGTCGGGATCACCTCAAAAAACATGTTCCTTGTTCATTCCAGTTTCTTTAAGTTGTGTTCACTAGTTTACCGCGGGTTAATTTTAATATCGCCGTGATCTGTGATGTGCAATACTCTATCAAAGATTTTATTTTTCTCTTAGTTTATATATGTTACCTTTGGCATTTATAGCATTTTGTTTGTGTTTTGTTTTGAATAAAGGGCATTGGTTTTAATGTATATTTTATTTCCCACTATTTATTTACCGTATTAAACATGTAATTTAGTGAATTGCATGTCGTCATTGTGTTCCTTTATGTTGGAGTACGTTTTTGTATCCCTTTAAGTGAGTCACAAGTTCTGTACATACTATACTCACCTCATGGGGCATCGTCCTCGTCCACCAGATAATTATCTATTGCAATACTTGTTAAGCACCCTAACGCTTGACTTGACCCATTACCCTGCTTGGTGTGTCATCGACTTGCCAATTTTCCTGCTTAATGATTGTTGATTGCACAATTGACTTTGGAAACTTTCGTGACGTCGGATGTTGACATTGTCTGTATATACTTTACTTCTTTCTTCAATGGTTTGTGTGAGGCCATCTATTTGTGCTAGACGATCAGAAATCTGTACAGTCTAATTCTTTTTGTTGTGTCTTTAATTTGTCAGGAAGTATCCATGCATGAAAAGGTCGTTATCATTGCCGTCGTTCTTATACGCATCAAACTATGAAAGTTTTTGCTGGTAACCGAGTCTCACAGCCCACGCTCAGCGCTGTTGCGTTGTTTTTGGCATTGCTTGAACGTGTTCTGCTCCATATGTTTACGTGTTCCCGATGTTCATACGATGTTATTTTACAGGCTATGAATTGTAAAACTTAATTGTCTCTTTGCATTTTTGCATATTTACTTTAAAAAAATCTAGTATCTGATGGGGTGAGCAGAGATGGAAAATTTTGTCATTTCTATTATTTCTGGTCAATCGAAACGAGTAAGTTCTCATTAAAGGTGAGAGATCGTTTCGCTGCTCCATTGAGGGACGTGTGTGTGAGGACGGTGAGCTTCACAGCACACGTGCGTGGCCAGCCTTCTGCCTCGATAATCTAAATCTGAGGACGAAAATACACACCGATACTCTTTCGCAAAATGACGTGCCGGCCATAAAACGGGCTCCAACTTTTAGAGCATCAGAATCGAGCACCGTTCTGATTTTTGAGCTGAAGTTCGTGCTGTACCTCGCGGTTCCTCTCGTCTTTACTTTTAGTTAAATACAACACAGGCGCATACTTCCAGCGATGTCTTGGAGTATTTCTTGAAGTATGAGGTGACTTCACTCGTGATGTTTTCGAATACATGTAAAATAAAAATATGAATCGATTGTTTTGTTGATAGTGAAAAAGTTTAACCTCTTTTATGGGACGTTAAAAGCGAAACGTGGATGCTGATTAATTATTGTCTGTCGACAGCCAAGCTCGTGTGCGCTTCATTATTTTTTGTAACATTGACGTATTTCAAGACGTACAAAGCAACAAAAAGTACTCCGGGAACTACATAGAAAGAATAGCAGAGCCTGACGTCTGTGGCCCGGATCTAAAAGGTAGACATTACGTTGTTCAGTTAGAATGTGAGCTGCCGAATGCGGAGGCTGTACCAGCTGTGGGCTAGCACTGGAGCTCGTGTCACGAACAGATGTCGCACATACAATCGTGACGTCATGCATGCAAAGGTGGCATTGCTCACTTATTTTTTCATTGTATATTTCAGCAGCCAACATTCCGTCAAAAAATATCTTCATCACGAGGGATGCGGGTGACCGCGTCAGCAGCAGCAGTTAGGCGCTTTTTGTGATAGTTTTTTTCGAATAATTTTACAAGCATCAGGCCAGTGGAGGAGCGCTGGAGCCAGGCGAGTAGTTATGATTCATAGGCGACATTTTCATCAGGAATCTGTTTAAAAGTAAATAAAATCATCTGTGAATAATTTTTTTTTATAAACTGGCAAGTTCTTGGTAAAATGATGAATGGTGTTAGACAGTTTAAGGTATCTGTTAATTATGCCGGAATTTGTTCTAAGGAAGCTCGTTTGCCGACTGGGTGGTTTTGCACATGACTAATGCGTGGGGAAATGAGGCAGCTGTGCTCAATAGACTTAAATGGTTGTATGGTCATTGGTTATTGAAATTGAAATAGACTGAATACATTAGTAAGAATATACTAAGATCGTATAAAATGGACTGAAATTGGTTGTTTATAGCCAGATCTTCATTTTCATCAAGTAAAGTGGTAAATTTACTATTTTCTTCACTTCTAAATTTTTCATGGAGTTGCGATGTAGGAAAAACGAAGATCCGGTTAATTTTCCCTTGACATCAAAATGCACATATTACTCTGCATTATAACTGATAAGTATTATACGCAACATTAAAGAAATACTAACACGATAAACCAAATTGTAGTTAGATTCACTGGAATGCAGTGCTCTAAGTAGTAGGGAACCTTGTGTGGGAACACACCTTGTGTATAATTTCCCCGTTCGCGACAGTCTTCATTGAATGGTCCCTCCTTTTTCGGTGCGACCTAGTCTGAGCCACTGAAGCGCTGCGATCTGTATCACTGCTACCACCCACTTGTATATAAATTCCCTCTGTGCCCACAGTCCAGGAAAGTATAAATCCGTGGAATCTGTAAGCAGTCAGACGATGCTTTTGGAGAGATTGATTGTTGTAACTGAGCTCTTAAAATTTCTTGTGAAGCTGCTCTTCATACCGAGGATGGAAGAATGATTGTCTTACTATCAAGTGAAGAAAGTACTGAAATTAAAAATATTTTAATAAAGATTCGAACTTACTGAAATACTCTCTCGCTACATTGATATAGATTTTGAAATTTAACTAAAGTACCAAGTACAAAAGGGCATGTTATTTTGGCAGAAGCACACTGAACCATTGACGAAATTCAAATGAATTTGATCTCAAGTTTAATAGAGAGCTGAAAAAAATTCGACGGCTGAAGTCATGGGTTACGGTAAAATGAACAAGTAACGCAACCAGGTTGATTTATTTATAAAACAAGCTACGTCATTGTGGCATGTGTTGAATTCAGCTGCTACTGCCCCTGTAGTGAATTTTTCCGTGTTAGGAATTTAGAGTATTTTTGATGCTCTTGAACAAGTGGAGGGATTATTAGAAACAACAGCATTAGTATCTCGACCCTCGAGAACAGAAATGGGCGATTATGCACTTAAATATTTGTGAGTCTCATGCTAACTTAGAGGCGTTGGATTCGACTCGGCAAAGATTTCACTGCGATCTTCTGATTATTGAAGAAAACGAATCCACACCAAATGTCTTTTAAATAAATTATTTGCTGAACATTGAGACTTGAAATTGTGAGGTCAATTCTTGATTATATGATCATATTCAGATTCCTTGTGTGATTCTGAATTGAATAAACGCTAAACTCATCCATTCGTTGCTCAGTTTGCTGTGTGGCTCGTGTGCACGCAACCGTGAGGTGCTACGCAATATTGATAAATTTGAAAGGATCATTTGAAGATTCATTTCAAGAAACACTATTTTCAGACACTCTAGAGCTGTACCCTACCAGCTAGAAGCATTTCTGTATCTGAGTTTTATCAGTTATGAAAAGTAAAAAATTCGTTTCTAGCAGTTAGTGGCTTGCCAAGGCTGCTAAATTGAAGGAAATAGTATGGAATTACTAGAAAATGAACAAAATACCGATATGTCGAGTGACACAGCACTGCAGGGCCATGCCGCTTCTGCAATCTCAACATTTTGACCATGCAGTTGAAGAGAATAGGCTTTGTCTTATACGCAACATTGAAGAGACCTTAAAAGAGAGCGAGGTAATTGAGGGAGCTTTCTTCCCTCTTATTGAAATAATCTTTTCGTGGAATCTTCGAAACAATACCTCTTTGTACCGGCAGAGGTGGGCAGCGCTACTTTGAAATGTAGCGGCCNCTACATTTCAAAGTAGCGCTGCCCAGCTCTGTTTGTACGTGAGGGAAGTGCGTAATGAAACGTTAGAGGGAGAGTCCGGTGGGTGGAGCAGTACAGTGCGAGATGGGATGATATGACTCTGCCGTCCACCGTCCAGGATTTAGTTCAGTCGTTTTGGTGCCATTAGTTATAGTGATTGATGTTGAGGCACCAGAAAAAATATTGAAGAATGCGAAATTACATGTTGTTGAATTGAGAGTGTGTAAAGTGAAGCAAAGTTCACAGGGATTCACAGTTCAACATGCACAGTTCAAAGTTCGCAGGCGCATGTTGGTCAGGTTGGAGTAGATTATAAGGAAAAAGTTACTATCGTTTACTTGAGTAAAACACTCTTCATTTGCCATTGAGAGGTGCCGACAAAGTGCAAATAGAAAAGTATTTGATAATCTATGAGTCATTAAATACAGCTTTCCTTCATACTCCAACGTCAGCACATTTATTTAACACTTTCCCATCGATGATGCTTAGTTTTATCTAGGTATTAAATGAGCCGCCGAAAAAAAAAGCTAATGACGCTGTACCTCGCACAAATGCGGAGGGCTCTTCAAACGATCAGTCACTGTCTGAAGACCGTACGGAAGACACCCAAATATTGGCATTGAATGCTAACTTCACTCTCTATTCTAGACTTTTGACCTAACTCTAGCATAGAAGCAAAGTTAGCATTCGATGCCCATATTTGGGTGTGTTCCGACTTTGATCGTGTGAAGAGTCGTTTGAACACCTTCTCCCCTCCCACTCGCTCGCTGCGTGGCTGCCCCCGTGCAGGAAGGGGGGACACTCCAGGTGTTGCTGCCCACTTTTCAGTTATCATTTTAATCTCGACTGACTACAATTTTTCAAACGTATATCGCTTGGTCATTTTCATGTTTCCATTTCCCTTGATTTTAATAATGCCTTCGTTTCTCCTGGTTTGCAGGCGCTGGTGTTGAGTTCCCGCACTTTTCTTGAGATCGTGGCGGCAGCCTTCAGCCCCTCCCTCGAGTGCCTTCCTCTCTCTTCAAGACTTCCTCACATTCCTGCAAGTCATGGCGCCGGTGCTTGCGTGCCTTAGATGTAGTTCCCGGGCCACACTGGTGTGCCTAATTTTCAGGCATGTCGTGCCCAATCTTTTTTCGTAAGGGAAGAACTCTGCCCGGGGTATGGAATCCAAAACCTAATGACAAGGAGGCAAGAATGTTATCACCTGCGCTACAGATCTTGGTTTCCCCGCCGTATAATGTGTGCAAAAGTGTAAGCCTTTCTGGTTGGAATTTCCGTTTACACACTTCGTTAAAAAAGTATTATGGTGTATTTATTTCGTTGTAATATATGTAAAGTACTCTTTAAGTAGAAAACACCAAGCTTTATTTTCATGAGGTTCTCTCCGTTACAGCCGAGTGACGTACATTTTTCAGCAAGGAATGCTGGCCAGACCCCAGGGGAGGCAGCCTTGAGAGCAGGGCTCTCCGGTGGCCCGGCACATCACGCGGGTTCAGCCCTATTGTTCCAAATTATATGCTCCGTAGTAATTTCAATCGTTCAAACATCTCAAGCTGGCCTGAAGGGTTTCAAAATCACAGTTGTTAGTAAAAATTTGCTCATCGTTTTCGTTGATATAAAAATTTCGAAAGCTGTCTTGAATACGTCATAATATCTCATTGTAAATATTACTTTCATTTTGCATCTATCGAGTCGCTATACACTTATGCAATATATTTGTGAAATTTTTTACCAGTTTCGATCGTAGCTCTCTGAACTGATCGTAGCCAAAAACTTTCTATCGTAGCCAAAAATTTAACGTATATTTTTCGCCGCGCTCTCCATTGAATGGCGTCTCTACGCGTAATATTAAATCGGTTGGGATCGAGGGCGTGTTCTAGTGATTTGTTGGTATTTGTAGATTCATATTAATTTAATATTTATTGGGGATTATTGTTTGTTGAATTTCTTTTATGTGTTTGGGTTGTTCGTAAGATCATGATTCAAAAGTACATGCAACTTCCGACTTACGACCCGCTCCACACTGGGCGACTTGTTCTGGTGACGCGCACGTCCGGCCGGCTACCAGAGCTGGACACGTCGATGTTCATTTGTTGCAGTGCCTACATAATTAAAATACCTGAGTTCACTGTGGAACGATGAATTCATGTTACAGGACTTTATTCTGTAGGGAATTTACATAAGAGAGGTCATCATCGTGCCTCAAGAAATCTTTCGGCCATTTTCCAAGGTTCGACTCCCGTCCGCTTTGATACACGACCGTTTCGTCGGAATCGAGTTCGGTCGTAGGTCAGACTGTGAGTGAAATTCTAATAATTTATGAATAAATGAGATTTTAAATACATGAACTTAATTTACCCTAAGCTCTAAATTACTTACGTGTACTCTAATTCACGACCTTGTACATCAAGACCGCTAACATGGGCCGTTGCATTCTGTGAACATTCCTACACAAATGGTCTTATTTTTATGCAGTTGTGATATCAGTAATTTACACTTGTATCTTCTAAGCATGAATTAACTTCAGTACTAGAATCGATAAATATTTATGTTTTAAATATTTTATTTCTGTAATTGGACCTGCGTGTCACCGCTGCGCTGCATGATTCAATCCTATCTTACTTGACCTGGGAGTGGCAAACTTTGAATTTGATCGCGTTGGCTGGCAGTGAAATAATTTCTCCTAGATTCAGTACCTTCCCGCCAAATGATAGTTTTCAAACCAACCAATACCCCCGGGCAAGCGCCTTCATTAATTAGTAAAGAGTATCATTAGGTGTAAGTTGATAAATTTGCTCTACCGATTCCTTATACAGGGTGGCCCAAAAGTAAGGTACCCTCTCATGAAATTGTATTCTAAACATTTGTTAACGTATCAGTGCTACCGATATCAATGGGGGTACCTTACTTATGGGGCACCCTGAACTTTTGAGAGGAATGTCCTCAAACTTGACAAATTTACGCTACTTGATGTTGACAGGAATCCTGATACTTTTGAGGGAAATGTCGTTGAACTTTCTTCCGTATTGATTTTGTGGAGTCAGCAGTCTTTGAGGACGTTCTGAGGTCCCACCAACACAAGTCGGAGGAACCCCATGCTGGGTGGTGCAGTCCTTCCACCCCCTCCAGCTCTTGGTGGGTGCCATGGTATTCCAACCACGTGCTTGATTGCAGTTGCGTCTGTTCATAAGTTATTCTACTTAGATTGGTGTGTCGGTACGAGACTGTGTTTGTAAACATACTAGTTGGCCTGAGCGCCAGTATCGTGATCATGTTAGTACAAATTAGGGTGTCGCTTGAACTTTAGAACCTCTGGTTACGAAATTGTCTACATTTTGATTTTTTTAATCAAGATCTTGATTGCTGAATGATTCGTAAAGTTTAATTTCTAAATCATGCGATAAATTTAATTATACTAATGTGGTTGGGGATTGTTTATGCTAATTAACTAAGGGAAATCAGAAGAATCAAACGTCAGAGGGAATATTTTGGACTTTAGCTAGTACATGCATTGTGCGTGCCACCTTTGGAGAACACGTTCCTTTAACTCTTCTTATTTCAGCTCACCTGGAAACTTTGAAATTTCTGCACTATTTTAGTATCTTAAAGTACCAAATCAGACGTTTAACTGTATTGATATTTGGTCCCATCTTGGGGTTTAAGAAACGGCGTCGTTTCCGCTGGAGTTGAGGGTAAGGCCCCTCTTAAATTCGCGCTCGTTGAGTAAATTTTCGAAAAGAATATACAATTTTAGTGCCTTCAAAGAAGCCATTCATCTGTGTTTTCAGGCAGTTTATTTTATTTTGTTATATTACAGGATGGCCTTTAGTGATTTGAATTTTTTTAGCTGTATAAACATCATTCGTATACAATATGAAATTCAACCCCTGAAATAATTATCTTGTGCTTTGCTGTAGCTCGTGAATAATTATAATATTAAATTGTAAAACATATTCAACATTGAAGTTCATTTTACTGCCCATGTATTTGGATTTCTCTTCAATATTTGGTATTTTCTTCATTATATCATTCATTCTCGAACTTAAAATGTACCTTTCTGTGTATATGCACAAATTTTTAAATTGAAGGAATTCTACGTCACGTGAAAGATATTATGGTATGAAAGTAAAGAAATTTGAGAACTGTGAAATTTACAAACAAGTTTTGTCTGTATTCTGTGTTTTAAATTCCGCGCCCATCGTTTACATCATAGTAGAATTTGACCAGCCGTCTGTCAGCACGAGTCCCACGAACTAAAGAAGGCCCCGTGCCGGCCTGCACTGGTGAGACAAGTTCTTGGTGGAACTTTTGGAGCACCAAAGGAGAAAATTAAATCGATGTGTTCTTTTCGATTGTTTTCATTTCTCACAAAGAAATTTTATTCCTTGCTTCATTCGCAGCATAATTGAGACACAGGTCTCAGCGGGGCAGTCCTTCCACCCCATCAATGATATTTGGAACGAGAGATCTGAAGTGATCGCCGCACAACACTTACCTGAAGCTTAACAAATTTTCGGGCAATGTCGACTTCGGAAATTCACAATGAAAAAAAGGAGAAAATAAATGTTAAAAGTAATAATTAACCTGAACCTTCCCAAAATGTCAAAATGGAAAAAACTTTAAAAAATGTAGCTACATATTAGCAAATTTATTGGCATTATAAATAACAAAAAGTGATAAAGAACTTAAGCGTGAGGAAAGTGCGTTAGATCAAAGTTAGCTCAATGCCTTTTTTATCTGAATTTTTAAGTTAAGCCTTTCTTCAGTCAAAATATATATCTCAAATGAATTTTTTTCAAAAAAATGTTGACACTCAGAAACATGAACTCAGAACATGAGAAACTACTGAATCATTTGCATTTTGGAAAATATTTCACATTGCATTAACCAGTTCGTCTCAGCAGTTGAAATTATTAAAATATGCATGGTGAATTATTCACAATATATGACCACTATGTTGAGCATCGTGTTCAAGGAGTTAGTGATTATTCCGTGAAGTAAAAACTCAAACACAGGGAAAACCTCAATGCTTTCAATTTTTCCGTAATATCAACCATTCTTAACGAAACGTTCATATCTGCTCGACCATTAATTCAAGAGTTATTTAATTCCCAGTAACAAAGCAGAAATAATTTTCTCGGTAGAAGAGGCTTTGTATTGCTCACATGTCGTCACGAGACGAAAGTACCTAAACAACTCACGGTGATGCTTCGAAAAATTTCATAGGAACCAATTTTTACACCCGCATCTCACATTATGAAGCGATATCCTTAGAGGAATTAAGTGGAAGGAATTCTGAGATGTGTCTCGCGAAGAGTTTCTTTATCGGCTTTTTTGAATGTTATGCGACCATCTTGGTATCTTACTGCCTCGGCTGGAGATCTATGCCTCCGTCAGCAGTCGCCAGTCAGCACTTTGGGACGACCCGACGCTTGAGCTTTTGAGATGGGCAAGTTTACCTCAGCTCGCGATTGCTTCACTCCGAGTTTCCACGACCTCCTATCTTTTTAACTTCAAACGAAAACGCGCAACGAATTCGTTTAGCAATAAAAAGCCACGTGCGCGACATTTAACTGCGCATCTACGCAGAATTAAAGATATTTAATACTTTCAGTCCCTCGTATCTACTCTCTCTGGTCGTCCACCTAATCACGACAATCAGGTCTATCCTTCACTGAGTCCCAATGAGAACAAAGCACTCGATCTCTATCAGCTCTGAAGTGGCTGCCTCTGCTCCACAGCTCTTTAGCCGCTCAGCAGCTCTGGCACTTGTCTAGTGCTTAGTGCTACTTCTTCTTCTTCAGTTTAGTGACGGTTCTGGCTCCAGTTGGTCCATGCACCGAAGGACATGTCTAGCGCTTAGTGCTGGTGGCTAGGGAGTGTGGGAACACCTAGTGCTAGACGCGTCCCAGGGACATTTCTGTGAATTTATTGAGTTGCAAAATAATTCGAAAAGTTTCTGCCTCGACCCTTACAATGTAAGAGCGGAAATACATTTCAACTACAAGTGTGGATTGAGGAATCATAATGGAAATCAAAGTTATTCCAATTCATGTGAAACCATGCAATAATTGTTGTGAATCTACGACGCTCAAAACTTTCCTCCAATGAAGACGAGATCACACAGGGGAGAGGCAAGCTGGTTTCATTTGTGTTGGATCAGATAGGGTGTCCCACTAGGCTGATGGCGGCGACCACGGTGATGTTGTAGCCAACCGTCGTGGACGGCACAGGCACATTGTACAGCGATGTTACTTCCTCTCTCTCTGAAGCCCAGCAATACCTGGGTGTACGACCAAACGAAATACTGTAGCACTTTTATTTTACAAACATAGGGCTATAGAAACCTGAAAGTTAATGATCTAGTTACCATTTGATTCTTGAACTACATTTGATCTATCATTTACTCATATTTCAGCATATTTTACAGGATTTTATCTACAATTTTGCAGTGACCTTACAGAAAACTTCCACGAAAGGGAGCGAGAGAGAAAGACTACAATTCAACAAACTGAATAGCGAACTATTCACTAACTCTACGACCAGTCCAAAGATGAGAATTTTGCTGTTATTAATTGTTAGCACACTGTGCTACGCCAACCCTCCTGCACTCTCCTTAGAAGGTGAGAAAATTCATGCGTCTTATTAATGGAAAATTAAAGCACAAAACTACGCAGGTTCATTTTTCTGCAAACGCTTTCAGTATTTGTCTAATTGAATCACAGAATTGTAAAATGTGTTTATATCACAAAAAAGTAATGGGTGAAAATGCTTCATTCGGTGTATAGTTCTCCCCCGCGTAGAGAGCTAGATCAGTTTTACCAAACAACCGCTCTACAGTCGTCCCCTTCACAAAGCGCTAGATCGGTTCCAGAAAGCAATTGCTTTGCAGTCATTCCCCGCACAGAGCGGTATCAACTAGAGCGAGCATCCAATGGCACCGAAATTATTTGAGCCAAAGGAAGCAAATAGAGCGCATTATAACAAGAAAATAAGCAGACAGAGCAGCTGTTGCTGTAGCCGATCTAGCGCTCGATGCGGGGGATTTAAACACAATAATTATATTAAAGAAGATATTGTAAAAAAGTAAGACGGACGATTTGAGCCTTGATTTATTGTGCTCGAGATGAACTGATACACTATTGATAATTTTTTAATAAAAAGTTATCACAAAGAATTCAGCAGATTTTTAAATTCTGATGCAAAATATGAATCGAAACGTTTCTAATTTTCCTTAGTTATTGCCAGACTGGTAAAATAATTCTTAAGTACTCGAAATAATTGTGAAGTACTTCTAAAGTATGTGACAATTAGATGCATGAAGACGAAGTAAGAGTAGCAGAAGAGGATGAAAACGTGGTAATATTTCTCGACCGAGCTGTGCACAAAATTTTTGGTCTTTAAAAACATATATTTGTATACAAGAGCAGGAAATGTAGGCATAGCAGATGCCATTCTTTCTTGGCCTGGAGAGGGTTGCTGTCTCGCCAGGACGGCTCTCAGACGGCGAAGTACATATAGTGATGAAGAAACTAGAAATCCTTTTTTACTCTATGGCTGTTTGTAATAGATGATTTCCTAAATATCTTACCGAAAACTAAACATAATCATTGAATTAGGTCTGTCTCCGGATTCCTAAACATATATGTTTTTCTTAATTAAAAATGGAGGGAAATGGTGGAGTCTAAAGTTATGATGAAAGATCTGTCTTTCACGTGCATTCAAAGGGGCTTTTTAAAATGCCATTAACAGGCCTAAGAAAATGGGGTATTGTTCCAACCGAATACGTTTGTATATATTTAGACGTTGAAGTAACCGTAGAAATTTACTGTAACAAACTGTTACTGTAACACAGATCAGATAAATATAATTGCAATGATTGGGTAGGGAAAAACTTACAAGTATAAAATAATAGTGAGCCGCCTACTTCCTTATCGATTTTATTAAGGGTTTTGTTTCTTCAATTTTCAACTACCACCTTTTCTCTTTCCCCTTTTTATCATCGTATGATCAAATTGACCATACATTTCCTGTAAATCAGAAATAAACAGTACAAGTGGCATAGTAAATTTAACTTTCCAGATTTCCTTGGCGGGGAGCCACTGACCCGAGAGCGAGTAGTGCGCGACATCCTCGAGTACTACATGCAGGACGACCCTGTCGGCATTCCAGGTGCGTGATTAGGGTTCTTTCATACGATCAGGCAGTGTCTGGAGACAGTGTCGGGAGACAACCATACACGGTCATCGAATGCTAACTCTGCTCTCTATTCTAGAGTTCAGAAGTCAAGGAACTGTAAAGCCTCTTGACTTTCGACCAGAGTGTAGAATAGAGAACAAAGTTGGCATTCGATGTCCATATTTGAGTGACTTCTGACACTGATTCAGACATATAACGATAGGGTGACGGGCTTTTAAATATGCTAAGGTTTCGAGAGGACACCCGATTCTCGAAATACGACGTACTTATTTTACGCGCCTTTTGATCTGCATTTAAATTTTTTAGCTCTAAAAATTTGAAATACTTGTTCTCGAGGCAAGAACACGTATTACTGACGCTTAATACACAAAAAGTGTTTGTCTGGTAATTGTTTGAGTTTCTCCAGTTTTACAAATCCCGGAGCCGCTGATGGTGGACGTTAACGTGTCGGCCACCGTCGCGAACCTGCACGGCTTCGAGATCTCAGGACAATCTCAGTTCAAACTGCAGTATGTCAACGTGAACGCTACCAGCCTCGAAGTAAGTAGCGCGCGTAATTTCAATGTACATATTGCACTTGTTACTTTCTCGTTAAGTCGACAAGGCTCATTCCAATTTTAATTCACTTGAAAGACTTACCTGTCCTCCGCTCAGGTGTGACATGTTGGCGTGAGTGCTTGCATGTGTAAAAGCTGGGAATTATCGCCTGCAACATTAATAACATCCTGCTCTCACTACCTGTCAAGAAAGTTATCTTAAGACGTATTTTGGAAGTCTCATAAATGTGCAGTAACTTCTTTCATAAACATCGTTTAGAAATATACACCATTTAATTTTCTATGCGGGAGAAGACTTGTTGTTATGTTGACATTGCCTATTCATGACATTTAATAGAGGTCTATTCTGGTCAAGTTTGTCGAGCTTGTTTTCTTTAACCATTCCATCAAAGCTCAGGTCTGATTAACTCACAGGTGAGGAGTCTGGCTGGACCTCGCTCTTATTTCCTCACAAAATACAGGAAAAAATTTAAAAGCGTATTTAATTTTAGCAAGATTGTATTTTTATTGAATAAATGATGTGTACAATATGATGTTTCTGAACGGGAATTTCAAAATTGTATGATGATCGTTAAGCGAACAGTTTGCAATTTTCCAAAGTCCTGCGAAAATTCAAGCCTAACGTGTCACCAATGCATGTCAAATTCTACGTAGTCGGCACGGCCATAAGGCCAAATATAATGATTTAACTCATATTGAAATGAATTTTTCATGGAAGCTGACTGTGCTGATGCGCATACCGAAGATAGAAGTGCTCTCCACGTACAGCTACTCCGGCATCTGGTCGGTAACCGTGGATATGTTCAACCTGACCATCGTTGAACTCGACGTCAAAATCACAGGACGCCTCGGGGCCGACTACAGCTCCGCGCTGCAGCTCATGAACATGCAGGCGAGTCCAGTGTTTGAGTGAATGAAAATGAATGAAAATTCATTTTTCGTTTGCACGAGCTTACAGTTTAATGATTTTTCTTCTAGGACTATAAATTCTCAATAAATTTCTAGATTTGGAAATTCAAGAGTTCCTCAGTTGAATTTGAATTGAATTTACTATAGGTGGTTAATTTGACTGTACTGGAGTGACTTTTAGGGCAATAAATATAGAATATTTTGAATAGGATATGCTTGATTGTGACAAAAAAATCTAAAATTTCTAATTCAGCTGCAGTAAAACGCTTTCGCAGTGCAGTTATGCTAAGGATTTCGTTGGAAAAATATCCAGGCTTGTAACAGTGCACGCACTTATTTTATGCATCACTTGATTTGTGTTAAAAATTTTTAGTTACAGGTATTCGAAACATGTGCTCTTCTGCCCTAAGTAGATGAAGTAGATATTCAAATACGTGGAGCTTTTGTTGTAGCTCTGAGTGTTGTGCATGTCACTCCACGCCTCCAGCAGAACAAGCTCTAAGCAATATTTTCTAGCCACTTTAGCTATTGAGCTCGAAATTGAGAACAAATTTCTTACATTTCTACATTTAAATATTGAATGAAATTATGAGAACTCAAGTAACGCTTGAATTGACTTTCCACGCACTGTGTGTTAATAAAATGAGCTAAAATTCCTGCAGGTGGATCTGGAGATGGAAAGTATAACACCGACTTTCATGAATGCTCCAGTAGACCTTTATCTAGGCCTTGCTGCAGTGAGCACCTTCTTCAGGACCATAATTTCCACCATCGTCGACTCACGAGTAAGTACAAACCTTCACACGCTCCATGTTTCATTGCAGCAAAGACTGTTCCATGATGGAGTCAGCACACTAAAACAGCAGCTCTTAATTAAATACTTTGCATCACAATGGGGAAGGATGATGCACCAGGTGGGCTCGTCATTCTCAAATTACTAATGAAAGAATGAGACTTCACACTTCAAAAGCGATGTGACTATGCAGTGACGCTGTTCCTTTTAAAAATGGAGTGCATCGGAAAATCGTACTGCGCTTGAGGTTGGCATCTAGCTCGCCCTTGATATAACGATACGAAACGCCAGAAAATTTCGCTGGTAAATATATTTTGCCCTCGCAACGCTGTTTTCTCGACAATTCTAAGCAAATTTTTGATATTGAGTTTACCAGTTGCATTTTAACCTGACATCATTTCTTTGTTACGACTGTCCTTTTCATAGATAAGGTGCATAGGCCTTACTGACAATTGTTTCTGAATTCCTAACTGACAGGAGTAGGTGATGCATTTGAACGTTGTAAGTCGAAACGATATCCAGAAGCAATTCTAGCCTGTAACAATTATTCACGGAGGATATACCACAAGAACTTTTATTAATTCCAACACGTTTTACCGTTGGGTGTTCAATGCCTTAAATCTACTAGCGTGGTGAGGGATGTGAGGTTTAAGCTTCCTTTCCCAAGGGAAGTACTCCTTGGTTAGGTGAAATACCTTGCCTGAGCCGGGATTCGAACCGTGAACGTCTTTGCTGCGTGGCCATCATTAATGTTAATGTACGCCACGGAGCCCACACAATGTTTATATAAAACAAATGAAAGTCATGTTAATACTTTTCAAGAGCATGTACTGAGAAAACTTAGTAAATCTCAAGTCGCACAATCGGTACAATGGGGCGATTATGTTTGCGCGCGAAATTGTTTTTTAACGGACGTTTTTTAATATTGTATCATTGATCCCATACCCTTACAATTTTCTTGTTCGCTCTGTCATTATTTCACGAGTAAATTTTCTTTCGATCGTCCTTATGCCTCAAGAAATTCATTGTTTGAATGCGAATAGTTGGTCACAATGTGTGCATAGTCAGCTTCATTTTCAGAATACTGAGAATACAATTCGATAGAGAGATAAAGAACTTTTTTTGCGGCGCATTTAATATTGGTCGAACTCTTTCTCTTATTTTACTTGTATTTTCTACTCCATCTAAGCTGAAATAAATAAGAGACGTTCGATTCATAACCTCCTTTATGAGTCTAAAACGCAACAGGATATTCCTCTGAGAATCTAGAACCCAAGAGTAATGGATGCAGAAAAAAACGATGTGATCAAGTGAGATATTCTAACAATAATGAGAGAAAATGCTCAACTAACAGACGATGTTCCAACAGAACCTTTACGAATTGTGCCATTCTAAACCTATGAGCATTATTAAGTTTATCATGCTGCATTAGAAATATATATTTTTTGTGTAATCAAGAGTTCATTAATAGCAGCTAGTAATATAGATTTCGCACATTCGTCACTGAATTACTTTTCCGTAGGTATCTGGCATCACTGAAAAAGTTAACGAGCGTTTGAGGGACCGATTCCGCGACAAAAGGTGAGACGCATAAATGAATGAACACCTATCGTATTTCTATCAGAATTTTGTCAAATTTTACTCCCAGTTCATAAGACGGATGAGGCATGAAACTTTGTATGTCTAAAGTGAGCTTCTGGTTTTTTTTACGGGCAAGTGATTTTAGGAAATACTCGTACAGTACAACTTTTCAAAAAGTTAGATTTTTTCCGGTAAGATTTTAGCGGACTAAAATAGACCCATTATTACGGTAAGTATCACGAAAAGGAGATATGTTTTGTGCTCAGTTAACATGCATGCATGGTGCATAACCATGTTTTAATACCATATTTAAATAAAATAATGCGTAAATTATACTAGAATATTTTTTGAAAGCCCCGTTTGTTATCAAAAACGCGAAATCAAAAAATATATAATATACCATAGTGTTCGTAGTTACGATTTTGAAAGATTAATATTTTTGAATGAAAGTAGATAATTTGTTTTGACTAACTATACAAATTTGGGGATAAGTGTTCGTTCGTCTACCTGCCAAGAAGTACTCCCAAATTACAGTGATATGTCATCGACTCAGTAAGTGTATGAGAGTCCTCAGTACTCGAGCGTTTTTGTGATGGAATTTGGAATTGTACAACCGGAAAATTCAGTTTTCCTAATATATATACATATAAAGTTATGCAAGAAAGTCTTAATTTATTTCTTTATTTTTTTAGGTTCCCAGCAGGAATCAACCCTGTAGACCTGCTAGTGGCAGGGCTCAAGGAAGACTTACGTCACAAAATGGACCCTTTGACCGTCGGCAGCAAAGTGGTCCACTTGCCTGCTGGCCTCACACTTAACGTAAGCCCTTATATGTACAGTAATGCTCGTGTAAATAGCGCTACCTGCGTCGTTCCTTTGTAGTTTCCACGTCGTTCATTACTCGAACTGAATGTGTGTAAAACCTGAATGTGGGTTCTTGCTGAACGTTCGTCCAAGTTTCAACAGCTTAAAAACTTTTGCGAGATTTAACCAAAAGCACGTATCAGTCGACCTTTGAATTTTTTCAACTTCTTTAAAATGTTAAGCATTCATTGAATTTTAAGAAAATTATTCCAAGACTTTACAGCTCAGTATGAGTCTTGTAGTAGATTCGGGTGCTAGGTAATACTTTTCATTGATTACCAATATTCATTAGTGTTTACTAATGCACTTCACTGATTAGTAATACAGATCAGGGAACGCTGAATTTCTTGTTTTACTCCTCCAACTTTTTAAAGTTATGTCGTTCTGCTGCTTGTCTTGTTCTGCATCCAGAAACCGATAATTCCCATGAGGCTCAAAAAAATAGTCAAATAGTCTAGAAATCTTATTCCTAATAGTCCTATGCATAATCCAGAAATCGGTCTAAGCAGTGTAGCAGCTAGAGGTCTCTCCGGACAGCAATGGTTATAATTTATTATCATTCCGACCTCGCCGGCCCACGTACAGTAGGGTCCACCTCCTGTGCTCAGCCATCCTGAAAAGTGCGCTATAACATAAAGCTCGACGTACATGAGTTCAAAGATAAACTCTGGCTCGAACCGTGCTTCATGGATTTTTTTAAGAAAAACGTGATGTTTTGTACAATGACTTTTGCCCTAACGTATTCTACTGAAGTTACTCTTACAGTTACACGGAGTTTCCCTGCGACGAATCTACATATACCCTTGCAAAGTATATTTCATTTGACAAGCGCACTAGTGTTTATTCATTTTCCAATCATACTTGACTTAATGTTACCATTTGCGTCGGCGTGAAACTTTTGACGAACTAGTCATGGAATAATTTTCCCTTTTTGAGTAAAATTAATGATTAATATGTAATGGCAATCTTGAAAAACGAAAGAATTAATGTTCCCCCTGTCAGACCTCACCGCCGAGGTTCTCATTACACGATCCTCTTAGGTCCTCAAGGTCGCCATGTGTGGCATAAATGAGGTATTGACTTACAGCAATAATCACTTGTTAGTCTCTCTTTGTTTTGATGAATGAACTGTTTCTTCAGATACCGCCAAGCCAGAACGTGCCCTAACAGCACAAACTTTAAGTTTGACCAGGAAAAATTATCCCAGCTACTGAAAATGGCATCAGCATCTGAAAGGTTAACCCGCGTAATTGAAAATATTTTCAGTCACTCGATTTCATTTTGAAGTCCATTTCGTGCATGCCACCTAGTCTTAGCTCGAATTAATTGCCAAGATCTTTAAAACAAAACAGGTGACCAACATGACCGTGAGGGGGCTGTCGACCGTGCACAGGCACGGTGAGGTGTCGCTCCAGCTCATAGATGACCGCCTTCTGCTGGTGCTCCAGGCGAGTCCCCACAGCAGCCAGCAACACGCACCCAACTTATTCTAAGTTTACGTATAATTTAGAGGCTCAACTTATTAAAAGTTTACTCATAATTAAAAGGCCAAAATTATATTCTTAATTAATTAGACAAACTATTGCGCGAATGTCGTTCATATTTTATGCAGTCATCATCAGCATTTTAATTTTAGTTTTGAACGAAACACCAAACAGGAGTTGAGGATATAACTCTACTAATTCCATTGTTCCACCAGTGGAAGCTATAGGGTAACCCTTTTCTACTTAAATTAATTTTTCGTAGTAAGCTAACCTTTTTATGCTTGATGTTTGAGTGTTGACGGTGAACGTTCGAATGAAACAAGAACGGGTCAACTGTAACGGGTGCTTTACGAATTACCTTCGTTACCAGAGGTTGAAATGGGAGTTTAGGCCATTAAAGTGATGCTCCGTATTATGGCAGTTAAATTTACTTGTGACCTAAAAATTTTTTGGACCGAGATTAAAACGTTCCGATACTGCTGATTCACTTCTTTGAAACTAAGCATTTAAGAGTCACACCAGGGCTCGAAGCGTTAGTGAGCGTTAAAGCAGGCTCTGTACCTGAAAAACGTAGCTCCCGTTTTACTGTTGGGCTAAATCCTATTCGAAACTCCACAGAGAACTGTGCGAGCTCCTTATCACGAGAAACATTTTGGCCTCAATACCAAAAGCAAGAGAAAAGGGGTTATAATTCCACAGGACTGACAAGGCCCAACATACAGCACACGATACATTAATACTCAGCAATATCGCTACAATCCGTAACGTAAGCAGTCCTATCAAACGCATACATTGGGAGGTACAGCGTTCGTGTACTCCAACAATTATATTATAACTTTGATAAACTTTTAAAACATATAATTTGGTGAGCTAATTTTAGGCCCAGATTCCGTCTTAGTACTGGATTCGTTGAGCAGCTCGGCAGCCAAACAGTGAGTGTTCAAGCCGTGGTGGAGGTGTCGGCGCCCGTGCTGCCTGCCGTCGAGACCTCGGTCGACTTCACCCTGGACAGCTTCGTCGTCTGGGTGGAGGTGCAGCAGTCGGCTGACGTCAGACATCCACCCCAGCTTCGCAGGATTCACATCACGTTAGGTGAGTTTTTAAAGCATGAAGCTCGGCTCTTTCTCAGGAAGGCCGTGGAACAATTGCAAATCGAACGAATGGGGAGTTGCAAAAAGTTTCATTGTGGCTTCAGTAAAAGCCAATAAGATATGTATCGATATCCATAAAACAAAGTGCATACTATTCTACTGCAAGCGGAATGTACATCTTTCGTACATCACAATTGATGATGGTATAATTGAAGAATCTAATTCATTCAAATTCCTGGGAGTTATTATTGATGATCACTTTGCTTTTAATGAACATACATCATATACTGGCGCTGAGGTATCGAAGTCTACTGGGAGTCTCAACTAAATTAAAAACATGTTAGTTGTTGAAGAGTAGAAAACTATGTACTGATCATCAATTCATCGATATCTTCTATATGACCCAAGAACATGACATGGAACAAGCAAAAATGAAACAAACTTACTTCTTACTCTATAAAAAGTCATTGGGACGACGAGAAATTTGAAATATATCTATATTGCACATACTAATGACTCACATGAATACTTGAAAATACTCGAGTTTTTCGATCGTTAACAAACTTTCCTTTGCACTCTCATGTATAAAACATGAAGGTGATATAGGCGTGAAAAAATAACGGAGTACTTGATTAAATATGAATATTTAACAAGAAACCAAACTAAATTTATACAGTACTTCCTCACCATTCCAAAACTACATAGATCCCAATTTAGTTTTCAATTCTATGGTATTAAAGGTTTGAACTCATTGCCTTTACCATTCGTGAGGACATCTCACTCCAAACGTTCAAAGATAATCTTGAATCCTATTTCTTATCAAGGTGTTGATGGTATTGGTGTTGATGGCGGTATTCATATCAAGATATTGATGGCGGTATTCATATCAAGATATTGATGGCGGTATTCATATTAAAGTATTGATGGTGATATTCATTCACCATTGAGGCCCCACTCACAATGTGTGTGAGTAAATGATTTCAATGTTCGAGTATCTTACCGGTTGTGAAGCTTTTCATCGAAAAAACATTGTGAAAGTCTTAAAAATTTATCATATTTTATCCCTCTTGTAAATTCCTTACTTTATCAGTCTTATATACTTTGAGTGCGCTGTATATTAGATATGATGCAATATTATTGAGCAATTGTCAACGTTGTTACTGACAAAAATGGAAGGTTGATGTTCGCATGAACGACAACTAAGTCTCTTTCAACAGAAAATCAATGACAGATCAGTGTCCTCTGCCAATTTGTGGAATTTTCTTATTATTCCCTAGTTCAGAGCCTTCGTAGCGACAGACACGCCTAGCATGCTTCCTTGTGCAAATCCTGGAGTAGCCGTCGTCCGGTCACAATGTAGTTACTTATGAATATTCGTGGGGTCGTGGGCGTGGTCAGTGATTTAGTTTTGAGGCCATGGCTCGTGGTTCTCCAGCGTGCCTCCTGCTTCAACTTTGGTCGACGCTTCGTCAAAGTCTTTTCCAGAATGTTAAACTGTATAGGGCATCCAATTTGGATGCGTCGTAAATCCAGCAGACCTATTTATTACAAAAGGCTTATGAGATAGCTACTTTTGCTTCAAACGCTCGCCAAGTATCTTGTGTTCTGAGGTGAAGTGGTATTTAAATATTGTATCGATAGCTTTACCGTTGACAAATGTCGTGTTGAAAAGCGTTGAATGTTATCTACGTGGGTATCACGTCTTTATCAAATGATAATGACTTTTGGGAGCTTACAATTCAAAAGCTCTGCATTGCAACGTAGTTGGTGAGATTAGGATTTTTCGTTGAGTTATGACGCTCGATACCAGAAAGGACGAATGTGTCAAACGACCCTTCTCGAAACATTTCAAATCCCTTCAAAAAATTTGATTCTACACAATTTGTGTTAACTTAAAAAAAATCTATTTCACATGGCTTCCAAATGTAAATTACTTATAGTAAATGAATAATTCATATGTTTCAAATGCTTAACATTCCCGTTTCTTCAGGAAATTTCCGTCTGCTGAGCAGCAGCGACAGCTCCGTGAGCTACCTGCTCGAGGCTGCCGTCAACGGTCTCCCCAACGCTCTCAGAGGCCCCTTGACCAGCGCCATAGAGCCTCTCCTGCACAAGGTCTGTGGAGCAGCCCCGGGTGCTGGGGACCCTGGACCTATTCAGTGTTTTCCCCAGTGGTGGACATGAGTGCAGTTCTACTTCGTAGACTGGCACCCAGCGTCAAGGTTTACTTAAGTTAATTTTTGGTGCATTTCACGGTTCTAGCTTGTGTTTATTTCGACAGGAAAACTAAAGGTATATCACAAATACTGAAGGTACTGCGTTTTAATTATCGTTGGGAGAATTGAGGAAAGATCTAGAGTGAATACGTCATGTTCTTTTACTGCTGCTCGTTCTAGGTCGACTTGTTGTTAGCTATTAAATATATAAGTCATTTTTCTTTTCACAACTCTGCCGGGTACTCCAGAGGAGTTTAGGCACCAAAATTTCCAATTTAATAAAAAACTATGAAAGTTGGAAAAAAAGGGGTGATAAGATTCGAAATTGCACATTTCGTTTAGGGAATCACACCTCGAGTCAGTTTATTTGCAAAATGAACAAAATGGCTAATTGATGTACATCAACGAAAATTACTGTTGAACAAAAAGAATAAAAAATTTCAAAGTGTATATAGATGTGATTTCAGTCCGAGGAAATATTTTTAAAATACATAGCCACCCGATGTTACAGTAATTAAATGTAGAAAAATTTAATCCCTCTTTTGTGTTGACCACAGAGCTCCAGGAATATGAAAAAAGTTTCGCTTAATGTGAAACATAATTCAAAGAAGCAACGATGCTTCTAATGCAATATACGCATGGAAATAAATAAACATGTAGGCATACAATCACCCATAAATCGTCATTACAAGCCACACAGAAAAAATCAAATAAACCTGCTGTAAAATTTAAATTTTATCAGGCTTTAGTATTCCTGCAGCTTATTCATCAGTCATTTAAAAAAAAAAAAATTCATATCTATTACTCCGAAAAAGTCCCTGCATATCAGCTGCTCCTCTCAGAGGGGCCTAGGCTTCGTCAGGTGGGGCCTCCATAGCCTCGAGTCGGGTCGGAAGCCTGGCCTTCCCACCAGACTCGAGGCTATGAAGTTAAGTTAGCATTCGGTACCCATATTTGAGAGACTGCCGACATTGTCTTTAGACGCTGACTGATCGTGTGATGGGCCCCTTCCACTTAAACATAGATAAGACGGACACACGTGGAAAGATCGATAAGAACAAAGATAGATAAGACGGACACATGTGACTCGCATGATTGGAGAGCCTCTGATAGCACCAGGATCTGGGCAGAGAACAGATGGCAAGTTTTTCTGCAGATGTAAATTAAGGATATACTTCGTAGTTTATTTCATTTTCTAAGAAATGTTCGTCAAAATTTATTTTAGTTATTTAAACGACATTTTTGAAAGTTGGTATTCTAAATCACGGATTAATTCCATCCACAGACATCTCCCTCACCTCGGGTGCACCGTGATGACGTCATCAGCGCATATCAATATTAAATGAATGTCATTCTGGTATTTTAGATTTTGCCTTCTTAATTTCCGTGAAGTGTGTAAAGGACTCTTCACACGATCAGTCAAAGTCTGAAGACAGTGTTAGAAGACACCCAAATATGGGTATCGAATGCTAACTTTGCTCTCAATGCTATAATCAGGTCGAAAAGTCAGGGGGTGTACAGTCCCTTGAAGCCATATTTGGGTGTCTGCCGACACTGTCTTCAGACTTTGACAGCTCGTGTGAAGGACCCTTTAGTAACCCTCATTTTATCCCTGTGCAGAGGATCCAGCAGCGACTGTATGCTTTGGACATCGAGGAAATCGTCAACAAGCGACTGGAGGCAATGGAAAACGAAAATGAATAATTTTTGGAAAAATAAATTGCCTTGTATAAAATGGGAGTACGTGTCTTTTTTTTCATTACTGCATATAAGATTTGTATTCTTGAACAATTAGCGTGTGTTTTGATCGCAAATTTACTTCCACTGACTGAATCTTGATATCGTTGAAACACGACCGGCTTCTGTGTTGGCAGATTATCGAACTAGAATTGAAGGATTTCCTTTAAAAGGAATTTAACTCAAGCCCTGCGTTAGGCTGCTCCACAGCGCGCTCCTTATATGAAACGTGCACAATTTTAATACGGTGACATTTCCGTGTTCTAAAGTTAGACCTGCCTCCTTCATGTTTGCTTTTCCTCTTTACTGAGGCTGATGGTTTCAGTGATTTTTAAAATTCTGATATAACGGTTTTCTTTTTCCCAAAGTAAAATATGTGTGTTGACACACAAGCAAACCATTATGCAACAGCAAAAGGATTTATTTCCTTGAGACACCCACCGCCAAATGCACAGGAAAACGTGTTAAGGAAGAGTTGTCCTAATTTGCATTTATCCAGAATGTGCCGCAAACTCTAACAAAATGTAGCGTCAAGAACCCGCCTCTCACAGGGCAAAGATTATTTTTGCTTAACTTGCGATGCAGTAATTGGAAAGCTACATCGTAATTTATGGTTCAAGAACTACAACACCTGCGCAGCAATGATGTCCTTGTCCCTCTGGAGCTGAGCTCTAGAGTTCCACTGGGCTCTAGAGGTCCATTGGGCTCTAGAGGTCCATTGGGCTCTAGAGGTCCATTGGGCTCCAGAGGTCCATTGGGCTCCAGAGGTCCATGAAATTATGTCTCGTTGAAATGAGGAGACGACACAATTGCGGAGAGATTCAAAATAGAACTATTGGATTCAGGTTTGCTAAGAGTGTTCTTTTTAGTGAGATATTTTTGGCAACGTAATATAGGATCAAAAATATTTTTCATAAATTCAGGCTAAGCACTTTCGTTATATGTATTTACAATTCAAATTATCAGAGAAGCATTCATGGCATTCAACATGGAGAATCGAGGGCAATTTCAGCAGAAGCATCGTGCTTTCGAGAAAAAAGTCTCGGGCAAGTCGCACTTCACTGACCAACTCGCCAGTCGCAGCCAGATGAAGATTGTACCAAAAATTAATGAATAGTTACGGGCACAACTCTTTGAGAAACAAATTCTTTCGTGACTTGACGGCTTGTATTAACCACTGCTACTGTCGACTGTCGAAATTCAACAAGAGAAGCGTTCAATTATCTCTCTTAAAAACTGTTAGTCGTCTTACAGTCGTTTACAGCTGCAGGCGACCGCACCTCGAGAGAACCGCTCCGCCCGAAGCTTCATCCGACAGCCGTGCAGCAGCGGCCTCTGCAGAGCTCCACATGCTTTCTGCGCCTTTAATTCTACAGCTGAAGTTTACAAACCTAAAGCGCTCCCACCATCGTCTTTCAGTTCTCCCCGAAACTGAACATAAATCTAGCTCTTTATATTTTACTCATAACCGAATTCTGCAATGCTGAACAATTCAATGAACAAGGTTAACTTTTCGATTAAGATCACGAAAAAATCTTCGGCAATCAAAGTGAGATCCCAAATTTTTACCTACACCTCACTTCTCTCGCTTTCTCCAGAATCAGTCACACTGGAATCAAAACCCTATAATTCAAACTAATGAACTTCATTATGATGGAATCAGGGAAATTGGTGAACACAATCTGCAAAATAAAAGGTGACCAGGCGGAAAATAAGGAGTTAATTCCTATGTTTAAATTAACCTTAATCTTGAAATTGATCAATTTCACCGATCTCCAACCTGATTTCACTGGTTTCAATCCAACCTGATTACACGAACTTCTATGTCTATTTCATAAAATTCAGCGCTATTAACCCTGTTTTATGTACGAAAGTTGAAAATACTACCCATACATCCTTGTATTCACCCCCTATACCATACATACACCCCGCCTTACCATATATACACCCCACCATACCATACGTACACACACCATACCATACGTACAGCCCACCATAGCATACGTACACACACCATACCATACGTACAGCCCACCATACCATACATACACCCGACCATACCACACATACATACACCCCACCATACCACACATACACCCCACCATACCACACATACAGCCCATTATACTGGGCTACATTATACGAGTCAATAATATTCGAAGGGTAAATCAGCATATTTTGATAGTATGAGTTATTAATTTTTTCTTAGGTTGTAAAAATTTTTAATAACAACTGCCAGCCGTATTGGATAGGCTGTCAACCCTTTAAGAAATGTGATTATCAGAAGTACCTATAACTACGAGATCAAAAGCGAAGTTTGAAGAAACTTTGGAATATACCAGTTGATTCAAAATTATGTTAGTGCATAGAATCACCGAAATTTCCATAGTAATATAGGGGGTGTAGCTCAGTGGTAGAGCATTCGACTGCAGATCGAGTGGTCCCCGGTTGAAACCCGGGCGCCCCCTTGTTTTGACTGGAAACAATGGGAATTAATGGAATCAAAAGCGGGTTCTGGTCAATAGCTAAATGCTGCACTGGCAGGCAACACGTGAGAATGTGCGTGGACTAACGGGTGCTGTCGTGGACACTAAATGTAGGTTAGGTTAGGTTAGGTTAGGTTAGGTTAGGTTAG
>VOMN01049522.1:0-11461 GCA_014899125.1 Orchestia grillus | reverse complement strand
GGCCCACCCGCCACGACAAGGCCGAGGCAGCATCGGGTGGGAGTTCTCAACAATAACCTGCAAAATGCTGGCATAGGTTGGGATCGTAAATGGTGCCCATTGGATTGCCTGTAGCTATTTCTGCCAACCGATGTTTTACATCAAATTGCGTGCGCGATATACAACAGTAGTAGACATATTAGGATACAAAATCTTTTTTTAACTGTGCCTGAAATACTGACAAGATCAAATGCGCTTTTTCAGCAAGAAAACTTCTAAATTTTACCCATTACTCTCGGATGAACTCAACAGTCACCGTGAGAGCTAACTGACTGCGTTCATTAAGGGAAAGCTTCACCCTTCTGATGTAGGTAGCCACCGGGCAGCGTGGGCTGCCCGTACAAGGTGACACACAAGTAACTCACCCTTGCGTTGATGAGTGATAGAAGTTTTAGTAGTTCAAATTTTTTTAGCACTTTAGCGTGGGGAAATTTCATTACCGCACCAGTTGTACGGTATCTTATTAAAATATTGAATCTAGAGTAAAAGGGTCAGTTACACCTGTGTCATCCTGTACAACAAACGAGCGATGGAGTCACTTCATATGAACAGCAACTCTCCTCGCAGGTAAGAATGTTGAGCGGCTAATTGATTGCGCGCATTAGATTAGATTACTCGTCAGTGTGCCACATGAAATGTGATACAAAAAGAGCAAAGAAAAGAAGGGACCATCTAGTATAGACTGTAAACGTGGAAAAATGTGGAATCTATGCACACGTGCGTTCCAGCACCGGATTCCCTGCGCATAGAAACAGCAAGTTAAAAAAGAAGAGGAAGAAAAGAAAAAGAAGAGGAAGAAAAGAAAAAGAAGAGGAAGAAAAGAAAAAGAAGAGATAGTAGAGAAGGTGTGAAAATTTAAAGAAGCAAAGACAGAAGTCTCGAAGGCATATCTATAGCTGAGGTAACCTAACAGAGCTCCTCTGGGGTCGCCAGTCCCCACAGCATAGGATATACAAACCTAACCCTACTGCCTCTCCTATCCTGACTGCACGTATTAGGCATTAAACAAAAACTTTCCTCTACAAAATAGTCCACCTCCCAATTGGTGCAGCATGTACAGCTCAACGAGCGGTGGGATCATTTTAGACAAACTGCAACTCACCTTGCAGATCGGAATGTCCCCATTGAGCGTGGCGTCTGCCATCTGCCCTTTGCGTATGGCTTGGTCCAGCACGTGTGGGGGGATGTGGCCCGTCTGCAGGTACTGGTTCTCCTCCTCGCAGGTGCAGTGAATGAACCTGGAATATGTTAGTGTTGAGCTTCTAGTCATTCGATTGGAGTCAGACTAGCGATTTAATTCACCCAACTTGGAAAAAAAGGAGATGAAATTGATTCAGCGCCATTGTTTATTTATTGGCTATGGTCTTAGTCAGTGGTGCGTTAATTAAAAATTATTTAATCTATGGAGGAAGTCACACTCTCATAAACTCCAAGGTTATTATTATTATCATTATCATCAGTAGTTAATGATCACATTTTTTGCGTTCTTTCATAAGCTTGAAATAGTCCCTGCTAACTTGACCAACCTACAAAATGATAAATACATTAAAGACCCAACTTTAAAAAAGCCTGATAAGTGACCGAGATTTCCAATGGTGGAATGGACAATGTGTAGCTCCCAAGACAGTCTTGTATTTGATAATAATTCCCTTAAATCAGCAGTAATAGCCCTGGGACTCCCTCAGAGCGGGGTGTATGTGCATTAACATTAAAACCCCTTTGAATAATTTGCAGTACTGCAGTCGTTTTGAGTGCTGGAAATGACAACAGTAGCACGCAAAAATTTGTCCCCGTTTGAAAGCATCTTGGACAGAGCACTTGGCCATCCTTTTGCTGCCTTTCAGCAAATACGTACGAGGGTCCAGAGGCTGCGGTTGTGCCTAGGCCATAGCGGCTGGTGGAGAGCAGGTCATTTATACAGGAAGTGCTTCTCATACTTTCATTCCCGTTCTAAATTTGAGTTGTGCGCCGGCTTGCATATTCTTTCATTAAATTATTTTCTTGCTTGTTTGAGCCTCTTTCAGCTGGAACCTACAGTACGTATCTCAATTTTTCATTGTTCTTATTGCATTTAAAGGTTTCATTAAGTTGCCAGTTGGCACATGAAAAGGCCTTTACGGCATTAAAAAGTTCTCTATGGCATTAAAAAGTTCTCTACAGCATTAAAAAGCCCCTATTTCATGAAAAAGTCTTTGACAACATTGAACGCAGCAATTCTCATTTGAACTTAGGCTGTAGTCGCGTCTTATTTTAGACTCGCTCCGTCGTGCTACTTAACTCTGGAATGGTAACCTTGGGTTTATCAAGCCCTAGAGTCTGCCTTCCAATTTTTTTCCTCTAGGTTTAAGACTACGAGTCTCTCCTTCATGTAACCTTAAATTCAATATTACCATTCCAGGGTAAAAAAGTCCTCATTTAAGATTCCAGTTGGTTCCTTCCACTGTTTACTCCATTAAAAGCACACAACCTGACATACATCGCCTTTTGAGAACTGAATTTTCAATGTAATTTTTTAGATTCAGGAATGAAATTATGAGATCATATTATTTACGTTTTGTATAACATCTTTGAGGGTTCTCTTATTTAATTACTCCTCGTTCTGTCAGAACCTCGTGAGCCAAGTCTGGTGTTCCAGCCATTGGAAGAGCGGACTTCTTCAGTGTTCAGGCCTGCCAACTTATGCGCATTTCTGTTGATCATCACAAGCACACAAAGCTGCTCAGGTATTTTCTGGATTGTTCAAAATTAAATGTTAGGGTTGATAATCGAGATTCTGCAAGAGCTAGAGGGCTGAATCTGCAAATTATGTTAAAGAGATTTATATTGATCATAAAAAATTTAAAATCTTCATTTGATTGATCAGTTTTTCCACCTTCTCTCTCCCTCAGGCGCCGATGTTTTTTGATACCCTGAATTCTTTTCAGAAAGACTTATCAAAACTTCTCTTTGTGATCGCGTTAGGCGTCGGTATAGTCGTCACATTTGACCATTTCCTCCATAAAATTGAAAGAATTTGCTATTTCTGTTGAGGGTTTTATATTCCTAACATGACAGGTCTAGCAGGAACACAAGAGCTGGGCTTCATGCTCTAATGCAGCTATCACACAAGTAAAATAAGATTTATCGACGAAAGGAGAATCCTGTTTCTTAGGGTTCTATGTACCCACCTCAGCTCACCTCGTCTAAAGCAGACAGCAACTCACTTGCAACAGTTCCGATTGCAGTGGTTGTTTTGGTAGTCATGGCAGAAGGTGAGCTGTGTGCTGCCCTGGGTGGCAGAGACAGCAGTACCACATCCAGCAGCAGGTTGTTGGCTGCTGTCAACATTGTCACCAATACCACAGTCCCCGGATGGAGAGCTCACCACCGCGTCCTCATTAGGGTTGATGTGCACAAACTTGCAACGACTTCCCCGTCTGCACACCTTCCGCAAGAAATCTCGGCACACCTGCAAAAATGTAACCCATTAGTACAGTCTGATTTAAATATTTTTTTTAAATTAGCATTTCGAGCTGTAATTACAATTTCAGTCATAAATGGTTGCAAGAGTAACAACTTATTAGTATTATTTTTGTTAGTTTAAAGCTTCCTATCCACATGAAATGTGATACAAAGAGAGTAAAGAGAAGAGACCATATGATATGGACTCGAGAGAGAGAGAGAATCTATGCACAATCTATGGGGAATCTATGCACAAGGTGTTCTCACAGTATCCCTTGCACATAGGAACAGCAGATTAAGAACGAAGAGGAAGAAAAAACAAAGAAGACATGAAAATTGAATGAAGCAAAATGGGTACAACAGACAAAAGTCCCAAAGGCCTATCTATAGCTGAGGTAACCTAGGAGTATAGCATAGGATAAACAAAAACAATTAACTTTATTGCTTATCCCATGCTCCCTGAGGAGCCTCAAGCTAGAATGGAAAGGTAATGCAAAGTGCGATAAATTTATGGGAACATTTGCAATGCATTACCTACAAATTCTGGCTTGGAAATCGAGATGCAAATTCAAGATGGCTTGATTATCAAAAGAAATATATAAATTGAACTAGAAGCTAAGAAAATCCATAGCCTTACAGCAGAATATTGCCAAATTAATGAAGCTTGTAGTTTGAAGAGCAGTAGAGCAGTAGGCATACCTTAGAAGTAGGGGCCAGAGTGTTGGTGTTGGAAGAGGCTGTGGATGCCACACTGCTGCTGCCTGTCGAGTGACCGTCATTGCTGGCGTTCCTGCTGTTGGAGCCGTTGCCCGAGTGCTGGCCACTTCCATTGCACTTGCTGTCATTGCCGCAGGACCCTGTCAAAGGCCAATGAATAGAATTACCTTATCCATTATAAAGCAAAATTCCGAATTGCATTTGTAATACTAGAAAGATGTGTCTTTTTTTAAAGAAATTGAAATTGAAAAAAAAAAAATTGACAAATTTTAATCTACATAAAATTGAAAAAATTATAAACAAATTTCATCACACGCAAAACGGTAACATTCAAAAACATACCTGAATTCCCATTATTCAAGTGGTTAGCCATGTAGGTGGCTGACTAGAGATTTTCCTGTTGCCAGACCTGAATTTCTGTGTACACTCCTCATTTGCTGAGGAGCATTATCAAATTGCTGTTTGTGTTAGCACCAACTGAGAACACCAAACTCGACTCCCTGGAAGCCCAAATGCCACAAACAAATGTTGTTGCCAAGCAAGAAGGGCTCATTTTTGGAAGAAACTATCCAGAAGAGTTACTTGAATGACATAAGTGAGGAAAATTTGTAATCTGAAAAATATCTGAATAAGGTACAAATCACAAACAAAATTTTGAAAAAGAAACAACTAAAATTAACATTGGAATCAAATTAAAATACAGAAATACAATAAAAATTACAACCAAAATGCAGAAATAAGATAGAAATTTAGAGCAAAAGATTAAAATATCAAAAACAAAATTATATGCAGAACTTATAGAAAATCAACAACTAAAATTGAAATTAAGTCCTAGATAATTTCAGGTTGAAGCTAGGGACTATGACAGAGAAAAATAGGTATGCACAAAGAATACAGTTCATAAAGGTAAGAGCACATTTCTAAACAATGCTAGGCCCAGTATATAATAATATTTAACATTTATCTTGTTCCTGTTTTGAAAAAAATTATGCAAAACTTTTACCTCCAAACTTTTATTTTTACATCCAAAAATATTGGAAATAAATAATTTTAATGCCAGAACTTGGCTGTTGCAGTCAAGTCAATGAATTTTTAATCTGTTTTTCTCCAATATGGTACCAGGAATAAACATAACACAAGCGTAACATAGAAGCAATGTCATTAAAATAATGCCTTGATATTTTCTTTGTATTATGCACTAAGGAAATTCATGGTTTAATGTTAACTTTACTGTGACCAATTACAAATAGCATCTTATTCATTGTACCGCCTTTATTTCTACATCAAAAGATAGGAATTTTTCACTGAGTGGCAAAAACTAATTTCTAAATGTTTTGAAGCATAGGAAAAGTATTCAAATTGCTACCATACAAATACAACATAATATCACAAACTCTATAAAAATTTAACCATATTTTTAGATATTATGATGCCTAGTGCATGTTACATTATATTGAATTAACAAAACAAATCTATCCTAGCCTAATCTAACATAACTGGAATAAAGTACAGAAACAGGATGCAAGTTATACAATATAAACTAATTTTTCATAACTTCTCTCTGTCATTAATCTTTTAAAAATAAGTTTTACCCCCCAGAATATTATTTCCATTTCATGACACTAAGATAAAGGCTGTTCAATGAATAAGGCACTTTGTACAGTTTACTGCAGGAAAACAAATACTACCAAAATAAAGAAATAGCAAGAAACAAATATTATGTTACATAATTTAATGGCAAGGAATAAGATAGAAGCTTAGTGTGTGATTCAAAAGAAAACCAAAACAAATATGTGTACAAGTGAGGGTTCAAGAAAAAAAGGATATAGTACTGAAGAGCTATAATATATCTTATAAACAAGAGCTTATAAAATATCAGCTGTTCAGCAATGGCGAGCTTCACAACCATGAGACTACCGAGACAATTTCATGGAAGTTTATAGGAAGAAGCCTAAAGCGTGCATTTATTGTATGCATAAATCATAAACATATCAATTCGACCAAATGATAATATTATCACAGATTGATGATTTACACCTACTTCAAAATAAAAATAACATGATTAATTAAGGGTAAAACTGATGATCCTTTTCTTGATTGAATACAATACGTTAACCAAAGGAAAAAACTTATCAACTCTATCTACACGGTGATTAAATCACTGTCAAGACTGAGTAATCAATCACAATATTATTTTACAAATCGTGATTACACGGTCAAACATTGTTATTGGCGAGACCGAAAATTCCTTTAATTACGATGGTAGTTTCTAAAACTTTGTAACCAAAATCCGTACGCGAACATAAATACATTGGAGGAAGAGTCCGTAAAGTAGAGAGTATACAGTATTTTTTTTTAAATGCTGCTGAAAAAAGATGAACATATTTAGTGTAAATAAATTAAGAGCAATAGAAAAACCTTATAGACCGTAATAAAGTCCCTAATAGATGTTGGCCTACGTAACAAACTCAAGTTCAAATTAATACCAATGTTTCTAATTACCTATGCATTTTTCAAGAAAAAGTGAGAGAGCCAAGATACTGTACAAATATTTCTGTTCGTAAATGTATTAACAAAATAGAAAGCTGTTTTTAAAAAACATAAGACATTTCGAGCATTCATTATCTTTAGTAATTAAAGTACAACGAGAGTCATTTGCTAAGCCCAAGAAAAAGCACGACAATAAATGCATCAGAATAAAATAAATCACGATAAACAACTTACTGACTACAGACTCTTGAAATTAACTGATATTGTTATTTTAAACAATTTTCATTATGAAAATGAACAGGAATTCTGTATTCCGTAATTCACAAGTAAATCTGGCTCTACTTAACTCTCAAAACTATATATGCTTATTGTTGTATTGCGCTGAAAGGTATCATTCGAAAATCGGTATGGGATGGGCTTGTTAAAATATTTCCCGCATGATAACGTTTACCTTGATGTTCAGTAATCGTAGACGTATAAGTGAAGACGTATTCGCGTTCTTTTGAATACTTTCATTCCATATTAGCGGCAAAATGAAAATTTTCTATTTTTGCTCGTGAGATCTTATAGTAGGTATCAAATGAGGCCGAGGGCTAATCCAGTTCGCGATTTGGGGAGGTGGCCGATAAGTTTTCATCAGAAGGGTGAGACGGGAAGGGGGGAGGAGGTTTAAAAAGAGGGGAGTTTGGCATTAAACTGACAAAACTAGAGATTAACTGACAAACCTACCTTGTAACTAAATATAGCTGAAACAGATGGCCCTTAGAGGGAAGCAAAATATATTGTGGCTTCCCCCTGCTTTCCCTTGATCGGCCACTGAAGGAGACTGTTTTGGCAGTGTTGAGAACATTCTGCGCAGTAAAGCTGTCTCGAACTTCTGTGCACGTGTCTACACTACAGCGTATTATATGCCCACTTGGCCTATGACGACGAAGGCGTCGTAGTAAATATCATACGCATGTCACTTGACTATGATGGTGCGTGTTGTTTTACTTAATTAACGTCTCTTCCTACTTCAGCTCCTAGCTGGTTTCCTCCTCGTGTGACTCGTGGAGACCAAAATATTTACACATAATCAACGAAAGCAAAATTCCAATGATGATTATAGACAGTCGTTTGACGTTCTTTTTCTAGGGTATTGCAAACAGCTCAATGAGGTAAGAACAACTTCAGTCATTGCATCTCCAGATGCACAATCCTCTGATAAAAAATCTGATGTCATTGGTGTAGAGCCGATTGGTGCATGTCGGACGTTCATTTCACTCCAGTGTTTCTATGGTGATTGCGCAGGGAATAGAAGAAATTTTATTATGTTGGTGTGGGACTCGTGGAATAATTTAAATAACGTTGTGTTTCCCAAACCGAGTAGCTGTAAGGTACCCCTTTAACCAGCCGCACCAGATCAAGATCTGCACTGTCATGGAGAAACAGTAGGCCTTGCGATTAGCCAATGTAGACTTCTTTTGCTTCAGCGCCTGGAGCACGCGTTCAAAAAGGTCTGAGTGCACTCACTGTGATGGTTTAGCCAGTTAGCAGCAGTTCGAACTGCTACACTTGTCGACATATCTGCCAAGTTAGACTTTAATCTTATGATCTTTCAATAGAATAGGGGTTTGAAACACAGGTTCATGATGGTGGCTACTGTTGTCGCGTACGTTTCGAAGTGTTATACTGTACAGGGCTTACTCTTTGTCACTGGTGAACATTCGATCAAATATGAACATATTGTGGTGCCGAAAAGCATTGAGAAACAAACTGCCACTCTTTGTGGCTCTTTGCTTTGGACGGTGTATGGGGAACCCACATGCTTAAACTGATAAAACACATTCCCTGAGCAGTGCCGTTGAGGTTTATCTGTTTCATCGGAAGCATCTGGCTAGCTCATTATAGGTTTTTCTATTATCCTCTTCATAAGCCACCTTCAAGGCTTCATCATCAAAAACAAGTAGCTGACCGTGCAGTGTTCACCATAAGAAATTCCTATCCTGAAGTCGGGGACCATTACCTTGTGGTCACCAAGGTGCTCAAAGCATTTTCGCCAAAGCCTAGACAAATTCGGTGACTTGATGCATCTATGGATAAGCTCACCTTAAAATCATAAAGCAGATTACTCAGAACTAGTTTTTCTGACACTTCCATGTCATCTGGCTAATTATCCCCTTCCACTTCTTTCCGTTTACTTGGACTCGTAATTCAAAGCTACACCGGAATGTCAAATAAATAATTAAAAAAAAACTTTTTGGATTTCCTTGTATAATTTCAGAAATGCGAAAGAATTTCATGGAATAAATCATAATTTTGACGTTAGGTGAATTTATCTTCCAGTCCTTGACCATCAGAAATTTTCATCGCCGATAATTTGCAAAGGGAAAGACTTTTGAAATATTTTTCTCTTTCAGTTGAACAGATTAGAAAATACCAGCGATAGTCACAACAGGTCTTGTATGAGACTAACTCCACGCCATCTTTATCCTTAAAAACGTGTCCTTGAGGCAAGGTAAATTCCGAAAGCACGTGTAAAACAACGAGTTTGCTGCTGCACGGGTTTTCCAGCCGTGCATGCGCAAAAAACTAACCGGATTTACGCACGCAGTGGGTCTTGATAATGCCACCCAGCCTTCAGATGGAGGAGTAACTTGCCCAGTCTAACTCCATTGCTGAGTGACCTGGAATTTCCGCTTATTTCCGTAATTAATATTCAGATAAATAGAAGACACCTATGTAGTGGTAATAGATTGTATATGATTCAGTACAATTAAGCAGTTAATGAGGGTGCTCTAAATTTGCACCTGAATATCAACAAGGTAGTCTGCTTCACAAATGGATACGCTTGTGTTCCGAACTCTCTCGAAAAAGTTCGAATTGCAGCGAAATTACTCGACGAGAATAATGAAACATGTTGAGCAAGTACTCAATCCTTACTCACACTTGAATTTCTTTGCAATTAAATTTAACCCTGCATTAATCACCTGAAGGTTTCAAAAGTAGTTAATTTCGCGACCTCGGAAGAATAACATAAGCCTAGGTAAAATTGGGTCGGAAAACATTCTAGGAGATTAGGGCAAAGTTGACTACACTAAAACAGTACTATGTAAGATGAAAAAAAATCCGTTCAGAGTATGAATTTAAACGAAAAAGTTGGTTGATTACGGATGACGTCTAAGAAAGAGGAAGATTTTTTATGTGTGCCACTCAGCACAAATATTTGAGAATTTTTTTGTACTAAAGTTGACAGTCCCAAGTACCTCGGCTCATGCCCATGTCAAATCTAACTTATTTCTAGCGACGTCAGTACTGCCAAAGACTAGGCGTTGTAGCAGTCAAAAAACCAGCTCAGCAAATGTTCAAGAAACGAGGACAGATTATTATTTTTGCATGAAATTCATCAATAAATGTACATTTCAGATGACGTGCGTGACGCAAGTAGTGTTACAAAGTTCTTGTGGCCCAATTTTAGCACCTTAATTTTCAGGAATTGAGTTCGGGATCTAACGCTCAATATTATTTTGTGAGCTATCAAGCAACGTTTTCTGTGTGCGTCTCGTGAAAGGGCGTGTATTTATGCCACATGGCTTCGGGCCAAGCTAGAGTCACGCGATCAAATGGGAATTATTCTGTCATTCCCATAATTTTACAGAAACCTAATGCACTGAGCATTTCCTCATGATGCTACGGTGAATAATATATGAAAATGAAGTTCACAACCCACCCGTAAATATGTAGATTATTAGATTGAACTTGTAAATTATTCCTAAATGAACAACTAAAATAATCTGAGGTATACGTATATCGTGAGTGACTGCGCGTACAGGGAATTGTCTTGCACATTGTGCATCGCTGTCATTTCTCAGTTTAGGTGGAAGCGATATCGCGGACCAGCAAAACTGAAATTAGACCACGGTCTCCTATCTGTCTAAACTTTATGGGCGTCGTTTATGATTGTTGACAGCAGCAATAAAAAATTTCCAGCTAGCTCACAAATGAACTTCCTTCGCGGACTATGGCTCTAGCGGCCGGATTGCGGAATGCTGTTCCGTGTTTTGAGCTATGGTTTTTGAGACTGTAATGTATATTTATCCAACGTGTGGAAAAGAGACATATTTCAGAAAACTTTTGTGCATTTTTCTAAATGAATGTCTTCGCAGGATTCAACAGAAATCAAAATATTGTCTGTTTCTGTACAATATTTCACAAATCTCATATATCGTTTAATTGTATTTGATGTAACACCTAAAAGTCATGAAGGATGATTGAGTGGCAGAGGGAATCCATAAATAAGGCATTGAATATTTTTGCAGCTAATATTATGTTTCGAGCTCCTGAGAATTCAAAGAAGCGATAATATATATATAGATATGTATATATACTCTCTGGTATTGAACTGCGAAACATTTTCAGCGCTTGGAGAACATCTTTACAGTTGTCCTGTGTATTTATTTGCTAGTGCTTTCCTTCACACCTTGTGAACTATGACTTTTTTCATGACTTGAAATTAATTCAACTATTTTCACGCTATTTATTTTCTCATCTTTCGTATTTATGTGGTCTTCTCTCGAGGGGCTTGATCCCAATTAGAAGTTTCACCGTAACTTCCACGTTTTAACTTTAAGGCTGTAATATTGATTTAGAAAATCGATTGTTACTTGCTTTGCATGTGACTGATTTCGGAATAAACGACTTTTCTTTTCTTTCTTTCTTTTTCGAATGTACAGTAGCAAACTAGCTACTTTAAGATGTTATGTACAACATATTTACCCTGTATTTCTAGGCAGTC
>VOMN01049515.1:0-13319 GCA_014899125.1 Orchestia grillus | reverse complement strand
TATGTGGTGTGGCTAGTGCGCCTGGGTACGCACGTGACAGTACACGTATGAGGTGTGTCTGGTGTGCCTGGGTAAACACGTGACAGTTCACGTATGAGGTGTGTCTGGTGTGCCTGGGTAAGCACGTGACAGTTCACGTATGAGATGTGTCTGGTGTGCCTGGGCACTCACGTGACAGTACACGTATGAGGTGTGTCTGGTGTGCCTGGGCATGCACGTGGCAGTACACGTACGGGGCGCATGTACACTTGGAAGTGTTTTGAGCTTGCCGTGGCAGGCCACTCTATTCTGCCCCTTTTTATGCTGTCGTGTTCTAATCTTCTTTTCCCAAAGGAAGCATTCCGCCCAGGGTATGGAACTCGGCACCTAATGAGTAGAAGGCAAGCACGCTATCACTTGGGCTACAGAGCCAACCTCTCGTAGCGTCCCGTGTACTGTGAGTCACTCTGGCGGTCTAGTGCACCCATGAAGTCGTTGTGCATATACGTGGTAGTGAATGCATATTCTCGTATGTGTACGCTATCCTGTCTTGCGTCTTACCTTCCAGGATTATCTTACCTTCCTGTATAATTATCTATAATTTTTAGCCTCCGAAGTCTTTTTGTCAGTTATTTTTTTAATTCATCGACGGGGCGGCAAAAAATTTTGGACTGGGTGTGTTTTGTAAGATAGAGTCTCATCTTCTCGTACAATCGATCACGTACGTGCTGGTGCTCGTGTCTCTACGGGGGTCTCCTACGTTACTGCAGCTGGGCGTGCTCACCATAAAGCACGTGCATGTGCAGATTCGTGTATACTAAAACAAATTACATTTACTCGCGAGCATACATCGAAACTGAAAAAGCTGTAGTATCCCCAACGCGCTGCAGCCGAGGAACTTTTTTAGCATTTTTCTAAATTTAACCTGATTAAACAGCGAACAGATTGTAATTAGGAATTATTTTCACCCCCGTATCCCAGAGTTGAAGAACATTGGAGCTATCAAAGTCGGATGGCTACTGTTGATTTTCAAACATTTGCAAAAAGATTTAATGTTCGGAACACGGTGTGTAAGCTGAGACTAGGCATGACCTTCCTGGCTGTAGGGAACCTGAGCTGCCCTAATTGTAGCTGCATCGATCAAACCCCCATGTGCACACCAGTTATCTGGCCGCGGCGATGCTACTCTACTTTCACGTGCATTTTATTTTGCGACCGCTCGCCCACCTCGCAGAAATATGTTATTCGTTACTCACCATTGGAAACTGATTCATGCGTCAGCACTCATGTTCTAAATCTATTGAAAACTCCCCCGCTTCATGTGCATTTGCTCGGCATTCAAAAGAATCTCTTTACATATAGCGAAACATTAATCAATAGAAACAATTATTATAACGTTTCCAAAGAACTCCTCCAGTCTCGCAACTGGTGCTGAGATCTTTATATAGTTCGTGGGAAATATCAGAAGTTGACGTTATATTTTCCTATCAACATTTCAGATTCGGTAAAAAATTTTGATGCAGATCTGCCAACTGAAAATGGAATCCATCACGGATTGAAAACTGGACACGTCATTCAAAGCTCAGGCGTACGTCCTGTGTCCCTGTATGCGAGTCAATATACATGTGTGTTCGAAACGAGGTTTTGAGTCCTCTATGAACGCATATTTCATTTCAATGGCCAATATATTTGAAATTAATTTTTTGCTCTCGAGTCTGTACTTTATCTGCACATATGTTTTGATGTGCGGTGTGATCAAGGATAACTATTCGTATGCCTGGAAAATTGAATTGCGATAGTCTTCCTTACTATCAAACATCAATAAATTTACAATAGAGGTGTGTATTATTGTGAAATTATTTGTTTCGAATGGGAATGTGCTTTAGAAACATAAGTCATTTCCGCACAAAAATTTTCTAATAAAACCGAAAAAACATGTATTTTGAAATCAATTTTTAGTGTTTGATTCACCTCATTTTGAGTATTTTTCATTTTCTCTTTCAACCGCACCTTTCTTGAATTTTTTTTGAAAATTATGGTTGTTACATTGATTCTCCAATTCTTAAAACATCCTTGTTCGTTTGTTATATTGAAATCACTGTTGTTTTCGTGACCTCTCGAATGCGTCTAATTTTACAACTCTCAAATTTCAATAAGTTTGAACGCTACCTCCAAAGGTTTCATTGATTTTACTGTTTATCAAATTCGCTTTTTTTATTTCCTCTTTCCGCACGAAGTAATTCAAGCAATTCACTTGATGTCAGAATGAATTTTTTGTTAAATTTAAGAAGTATGAGTATTCACAAGTTGTTGTATTACCATTCCAAACGGGCGGGAACCACTATTTCCCGTCATTGTGAACATCTCCCTTGTGTCCCTGTTATGATACTAGGCTTAAAGTCTCGTGAAAATTGCTTGCAAAAGAAAGTAAATCATATTTCACGCTCTCGCATGCCAGAAACATAGATGTATGTTTCGTTCCATGCTAAAATGGCGAGCTTCCTCTAGTCTCTCCGACGATACAATTTGTTATCGTTCATTTGAGACTGGAGTAGCTTCTTTATTCGAATCACACCGCAATTAAGAACAAAACGAGTGGTATAAATGAAATTTGTTTTAATACGAGAGAAATACTCAATTTCAATTTAGATGAGTGAGCTCTCATGAGACAAACTGCTATATCAAATAATCTTCGTATATCAATAAAATTCAAGAGCGTCGCACGGGATTGACTTAATTTGTATGTAATAGTGAACCGATGATAGTTACCGTCTAACTATTTTGCCGGGACAGCTAAAATTACCTATAATTTTAGCTGCTCAAGCGCATATATCGCCTCCGGCTAGTTGATTTTCGGCGGAGCGGCTTGAAAGTCAGACTGGGTACGCGTTGCCGGACATGTGTGATCCGGGCACCTATGCAGGGATTTTTATGGGTGCAGCTTCAGCGCCTGAGTGAACTTCTTGGGCATCTTCATGGAGAAAATTGGTACTCAATGGAGAGGGAGGTGGCCCACAATTCGTATTCTATCCTCGTGTTTTATACGTTATTCTGCATGCCTTCACCCATATGACCAATCTGATACTGCTTTAAATCAAATCAACTCTTCAAAATTTGACTCAATTTTACTATAGAACCATGGAAGGGGCGGACGATAATGCTAGTGCAATTCGTTCCTTTAATGTATTCAATTTCAACATTTTAACACAAAAAAAATACCCAGGACTTATAATTGTATCTTGCTTTACATATACCATCAAACATCAGATGAAAGTAAGTTCAAATGATATTTCAATCCTGTATATGAAAGATGTAAAAGTGAGGAGTCCGAAGTTCTCGGACTAAAACCAAAATTATGAAATTCATCATGACGCAAACACCTCGGACAAATGTCTGCAGCTGAGCTCGAGAAACCAATGTGTCTTGATATCACAGAGACTCTAATTCTGGTGTGTAACAGAGTTTGTGAACAGTGCAAGTGAGCTTGCTTGAGTGTGCAACACTAGAAAGTTCTACCAGTTCCGACGCGCTCTGCTTTGAAGACAACACTTCAAATTTAATTGCAGAGGAATATCGAAGTAAACTTTTATCCAATAGTTCGCAATGAAAAAATGTGGAACGTTTACGAAACGTGATAAAAATTCCACTGTTTTGATTTGGGCAAGAAAAGCTAAATGTTTGGCTTAATTTTCTCGTAGCGGACTGCAAAGCTTTGTGCAAAACTCGCTTCGTAGTACAAATGTTCCACGGACTCGTAAGATCACATTAGTTTTTTTCATGGACGGATCGTTGCAGGCACTGTCCGCGTGTGAATAAAAAATTTGATGCACCCCAGTGCAATTACTCCTGTGAGAAAGAAGTACAGCTAGTTAGGCAGTTTTCAGTGTACGTTATTCTTGATTGATTAGCGACCTGGTTTATTGCATTGTGTTCAAATATATTGCTCCCGATACTTAAGATTTGTGATCATGGCTCAGAAGTCCATACTTCGAATACCTGAAATTTAAACATTTTGAACACAAATTCAACCGTGCCGACAGCACACGTGGCAAATATCGATCACTACCTGTGTCAAATCACAGTGAATTTCATTCAAAAGAAAAAGATCCGAGCTCTCTCGTCGCGGTCACGTGTATAACCGGTGTCTCGAAGCAGAGCAACTGCTTACTGTACGAAAAATATTATGTGAATGAAGTTATATGTATATGCGGGCATCAGTATTATCTACTCTGAGTTGTACGAAACTTGAACGATCGAGCGAGCTACTGCCGCGGTCTCGCCACTTTTAAGGTAAAGGTGTTAGTCGAAGTGTAATTTAATTTATCTATCTAAAATCAAAACGGACTGTCAAAAATAAGGCGAATTTAATAAAAATAGAGTTATCCAAGTTAAACAACACAAAGCTAACACATGTCCACCAATCCTCAGAGAAGATTCGATTGTTGTCATACCGATTTTTTTCCAACAAATTATTGAATTGCGCCACCGTGGCGAACAATGCATCGCTTACGTATGACTACCGAGTGTGTCACAACACTTCAATCTTATGATTAATTAAGTAGCACTGCATCAATTTCATTTGAAGAAAATTCATTCCTCAAGCAGTAATTATTCACGCTTCATATTTTCGAAAATAGCCCTGATGTGATAACGTAGTAAAAAACGTTGCACAGGTACGTCTCGTAAATGCGCTTCTTTGAGTGCTTGTCCTCTTCAGCCATCGATCCTCGATCTCTCATATCTCTGAGTTGCAATTGGGCGACTCTATAGGGGGAGGGGGAGGATAGGGGGCCGAGTGGGGGAGCTGGAGCTCACCTCTGATTTGCATCCTCCCACAACAAGGCATCGTCGAAATTTGTGCTCATGACCGTCCTCAACACGGAATAAAACGATCATGTGCGTTCTATGAGTACGAGACTGTGTACTCTACAGGACATACAGTCATATGGGCCAATATGCAGTCATATCGGCCAATATGCAGTCACATCGGCCAATATGCTGTCATATCGGCCAAAATGCAGTCATATATCGGCCAATATGCAGTCATATCGGCCAATAAGCAGTCATATCGGCCAATATGCAATCACATCGGCCAATATGCAGCTCGAGCGCCTCATGCAGACCATCTCGGTCTATTCGTGCACTTGATATTCTAAAGCCATATTCCGGCCTCCTCGATCAGTCAGTTCCACGCAACATACACCGGGTGATCAAGAAAAAGTAATAAATTTTTATAATTTATTACAAATCCTTTTAAATGAATAATATCTGCTCCATTCAAAATTTTCCTGATGTAATTCGGTCTTGCAATGAAGACTTTTATTGCACAGGGAACAGAAGTATACAGTCGGGGCAATAAACATACAAGCATGGTCAAAAGTCTATTTAGCACAGTGACACAACCTCAAAGCAATGTAAAACTGAACATCTTACGTGTTTTTATTTGCTGAATACTAAATCTGCATAAGAAAACTCAAACAATACGTCATTGATGATGCAATATCGACAAAGTTTTAGATTATCGCTTCAAAAAATATACGACACACCCACATAATTAGTTTAAAGATATAATTAATAGTCTTTGAACATTCCAGAGTGGTTCACGTGACAGGAATGCTGTAGAACCTTCTAGAAAAAATCTGTTTTGTCCACATACAACCGAGACACCTGAGTCAATGTCTGAAAGTCTGAAAGCTGCATGAAAAGAAGATTGTCGTTCAACACTTTAATTCCAATATAGTGGAAACTAAAAAATTGTCAGGAAGGACCAGAAGCAGTCGTTAGTTTCTTAAAAGTGGTATGAGCAGTCGAAAAATTTCATATAAGCTACAAATACCAATCTCATCATTGGTGATACGATTCACTTCACGTATCAGTCTGTTGCGAGTCTATCACGTTCAAGACGTCCATCTAAAATTTCAAACCTTGCAGATAAACACAGTCCATAAATTGAAGAAAATCCTCGAGTAACTCGATCTAAGCTTCAAGACTATTTGGAAGTGGCTGGAACAAATGTATGTAAAAATACAATTCAAGAAGTTCTCAGGAACGAGGGATTCCGTCCTCAAACACCAAGAAAAATTCCTTTGATGAAACCGATTCATGCCAGAAATCGTATAAATTTTGCCAAGGTACGTTTAGAGAAGCCTGCAAGTTTTTGGGATGCTGCGTACTATGGTCAGACGCGACGAACAATGAGTCATTTGAGCGGAAATTTCGACCATTAATCAGATACCGATTACACCCATCGTAATTACGGACTCAAACGATAACCAATAACTTAGAAATGAAACATTTTAATTTGTAAGAAACGTGTATTCGTATATATGAATATCACAGAGCAAAGCAAACATTAAGATTTTTCCAAAATGACCGCCGTTCTTTTCAATTGCTGTCTGAAATCTACACCGTGAATCCTTAGCTGCGACATAAAGCATTTCTAGTAAAATTTCTACCAATGCTCGGAGTAGTGAGCTCTTGGACAAGCTCTCCCTTCAGGTATACGGGTAAACCACAAGCACAGAGAAGTTCATTGGATTAAGTTCTGGAGACCAAGGAGACCACATCACTTTGAACAAGAACCTCGGGAGAAGATATCTGTACTGAGCTTGTGTGACATTCGCAGTATTGATAACTTCGCTATCGAAGTCTTCCTCTTCGAAGTCTCTCAGTTAAGTGTTGTGATTTATTGTTTTCTAAACAGTTGCCCTGATCGCTTGTAAACCCTTTGCAATGTATAGCGTGGTGTTCCCGACTGATGTATTTGAAAATGTGGTTTCATTCTTCGAAGTTAACTTCACATACATCTCATCAATACGAGGAATCATATACTTGCGTGGGATGACTAAGACTCATGAAATCTGTTGATGTATAGAAGAAAATGTTAACGTGTAACATTTACAAAATAATTGTTGTCGAAAATATTGTTTTGAAATTTTCCAAGTTTACATCACACTCTGTTACACTGTCCATGATTCTTGTGGTACTTGTGTAATTCTTCCAATGTTGACAGAGAAAGCCAATAAGACATGTGTTACCTTTTGATCTCGCCCCATAACTTTTCAAGAGACTTTGAATTTGTAGATAGAGGGGAGTTAAATCCCATGCAGTTCACTGACCTCGTATTTGCAGTGAATGACTCCCGAATGCCATGTGAGCAATGAATGTCAGCCTACCGTCCTAAAAATTTGATTGCTCCATGAAAGTAAAAGTTCATTGAGCGGTCAACTAAGTTGTTATGGACCTGCAAAAATTCATACAACGTCGTTTAGTTCCTATAAAGCGCTGGAGACCTAAATCCTGCCATGGTAAATATCCCTATTTCTTTACACTCCCTCCAAAGGTCTGCAAATTATGTAAAAAAGACACAAGCTGAATCTCTCGATCCAGTAAATTCTCATCTGACTTTGATGCCCGTAATGCTAAAAAAGAAAGAATCTGAATTAATCAGACCATATATCATTCCAGTTCTTAACAGTTAATCCTTACAGTCTATAGCAAACTGAATCAATATGCTTTGTGAAATGTAGCTCCGGTGTTGTGGTTCAACTTAAGCCGACACTGTGCATGCAAGGATACGATGTGGCGTAAATGACTTAGGAATGTTCCAGCTGGGACTCCCCAAGGGAACACTGTTAAGTTACCTCAGCTGAAAATAGGCCTTCGGGACTACAACCCTGTCGCAACAAAATAGCGTCACATAATCATCTACAGATCCTTGATCATCAAGCTTACCCTTAAAGGTGTGTGAAAATTCTTGAGAGTGAAGGAATTTTTTAAAGTCGCAATACTCGCATTATCTCGCTCACATAATTCAAAAATCGTTGCATGAGCGAGAAGGATCATTTAACTGCATGGAATGGCACTCGAAGTCGAAAATTTATGGGATGAACTATAGAGGCGAATGCGTTCTAATATTAACATTGGATGACTTGAGCCCACGACTGCATCCGTTGTGCATAAAATTAAAGGTAGAGTTATTTGCACAAGATTTCCTGCAAACCTCGTAAAATTACTGCCGAAACTTGTACTCAAGGAAATCCAATCAATCATTGAAAATTATGAATCATTTTATAACTTACCCTATGTATAGTGTAAAAGACTCGTCTTATACTGATGTTCTGATGCTCAAATGAGCAGAAATATTTAAATACTACATTTAATGCTGGTCAACGTAAGAAGTTGAATTTTAAGCAAATGGCATTCAGTTCAATTCAGAATATTATTATTTATGCAAATGTTCAATTTCGAATATGCTAAGCGATTCATACTAAACTACGGTATGATCTTTTTAAGTGTGGATAAGCATCTTAAGGGTTCTTATGTTACGTAAGCAGATATGTTCCAAGCGTGGCAAAACAGTATCTTTTATAATTCTTCTTACATGTAGCATGGGAAGTAACGTAAGATGTGAAACAAATTAATTCGAAGTAAGGTCACAATCATTTGTGCCAAAAGTCCTTCCACAAATTTGAAAGCCAATTTCTTTGGTTTCGCATAAAAAATTCTCACTTAATTTAATACCCGAAGTTTTTTAAAAAATGTGTGTCTTTCTCAGCTGTATCACTATGAAATTCAAAAATTGTTCTAAGGCAGCATAAAAACTTTACAAAGAATTTCTAAATGGAATGACACTGAGGTCTCATCATTGTATTGGAACAATGAGCCTCGAGTACGTCGATGTACGCAGAGCTGCACAGCATTTAAATTGGGCATAGGATTCAAAACATATCGACTCGACAGGGTGTCCTATGAAATACCGAACTCTCTCAATAGTGGTTTCCCGTATCACTAATTCCATCGTCCACTCGTAACAAGCTACGGTGATCAATCACTTCAACGAAATTTGGTGGATGCAAGACAAAAATTATTTGCAAACCGTCGTTCCAGAGAGAATAATGGCATTGCGATTTGAGCTAGATTAGCCCCCTAGGTCACCGGACTTGACACCTTGGGATTTTTATGGGTTCATTTAAAATCAAACGTTTTCACATCCTCACCACAAACTTCAAAAGAGTTAAAACACCGTATTACTGCTAAATTTGACGTGTTAAAGAACAGTCCACGTATGATGAGACGGGTGGTGAGGAAATTTTAAGAGAAATGTCTCGAAGCCGATGGTCGGTAGGTCAAAAAATATCTCATATATACATATATATAGGGCTCATTTTATTTTATTAAAAATTTTATTTTTTTAAATGTGACGTTTTTCATAACCCTTTTGCAGTCGAGAATAAATTTCTGCAGCATACTAAAAAAAGAATATTAAAATGGGTTATTAAGTTAGCATATTATATACTTTTAAAGAGAGGGTTCAATTTTTCGTGGGACACTGCATAAGAACAATTTTGCAAGGCATCTTGAAAATAAGCTATTGCGTCAAGCACCGCTCAACGCAGTTGTATGGATAAGCTTCCTGCTCGCTTCCGTCTCATCGACTCCTACTCATTTGTGCTGCCCTCAGGTCAGGACCCGTGCAAGACTTGTAACAGTAATAGATTTCTGCCAACGCCGTGTGCCGTGCACCCATCCACTCGAGTATTAGCGGCGGTGCTTCCGATGCCAATAATTTTACGTCGGCAAGCCTGGGAAATCCAAAGCTCGCACACATTTCACCGCTCTTTGCCTAAATGCAAAAGTCGACATGATAATTCATCTGCATCCTCGGGCCTGGTTGATAAATTGTAATTATCATGATGCACTTCAACGCATGTGTTATGTTACTCTGAAAAACTATAAAAAGTACTGGTGTAGCCCTGACCGCGTCTGCAGTACATGCTGTGATGTGGACTTCAGTACACTCAACAAATCCTGAACGTCAACGATAATAATCTAGCGTTACTGAACGAATTGCTGACTGGGCATGGATTATCTGGTCCGTACTCTCAATCGAGAGTCCTTCAAACGTTCAGCAATGAAGATCCTGGAATGGCTTGCGTTATTTCACTTCTGTCCAAGAATCAGCCGAATCTTGAACGAAGTGAAATGCGCAATCCACACATCCTCTGATTCTTTCAATGAAGTATTGCAAATATTAAACGAAGGTTTGGTAACTGGATACCAAGTAAATAAAAAGATAAAAAGCGTATCTTCATCTTTCTATGTATGGTTAAACTTGAAAAGATATTTTCTCTTTAAAACGAGTTGAGATAATGTTAATTCGATGTTCTCGTCAACAAAATTTTCCTTTTTTCTTCCGAGGGTTACTTGTTTGATGCAAATGTTTGAACGCACTTGAGAAAAAGAATTACTCATAAACGGAGTACTTTATTTGTTGTAAAACATTTATAGTGATGCATGAACAATACATGTAAAAGCAAATATTACGATTTATTCAAGACGACTGCCCTTTTTTTCAATTACAGCCTCAAATCTGCACCGTGAATCCTAAGCCGTCGCATGAAGCATCTCCTCTTTAATTTCTTTCCAGGCGCGAAATAGTGAGGCCTTTAGCCATTCGAAATAGTTGTGAACTCCTTAACAAGCTCTGGCTTCAAGCACAGATCACACACACAGAGAAAGTCCATTTGATTAAGATCCGGACAATGAGGTGGCCACATCTCTGTGGACCAGAACATAGAAAGATGATCTCTGCACCAGGCTTGTGTGATATTCACATTATAAGGGGCTACTTTGCGATCGAGGTATTCCACTTCTAGGTCTGCTATCAAAGTCTCATCGCTTTTTCTGATGATGTGGAAGCTAGTACTTAATTTCCAATATCTCAGTTGGAGTTCCTGATTGATGTGTTTCATTTATAGCGTCATGTATAGTCACTTTGTTTAACCAATAGAAATAGATAAGAATCTATGCCCAACGCAAAGTAAAGGATGTTGCATTGCCTTCTATCGTAAATTAGCTCGCTGTTTAAACTGCATGAGTCATCTTGCAAGCTTAGCCATAACAGTTACGCAGTTATAGAAAATACCGCTTCCCCCAGCAGATAGCTCTTTCCACATAGATCAGTTCCAGCCAATAACCGTGTACAGGCCACCCCCGCGTACAGCTGAGCGGTATCAACTAGAGCAAGCATCAAATAGCAAGGAAAATATTTGTGTCATTAGAAGCAAATAGAACGTGTTATAAAAAGCAAATAGAAAGGGGGTTTGCCACAACCAATCTAAAGCTTTTTGCGGAGGACGACTGTAGGTCACTATATCGCACGCCAATATCTTAACAATCGACTACTCCATGCAAGGCCTCACATCTCTCGATTAAATAAGTTACGTCAGCAGTTATGGGGCAAAAAATTACTGACCGCTATCTGTTTAACGAGCACAACATCGCCAATAAGCACAGTTTATAACGTGCTCTGCAATTGCGTTCTACGAAGCAATATTTATGTTTCTTGAACATTTAGAATTACCTTCTGTTAAATCTTGATCACTATACTACGACGAATATTATCGTCCAACAGCACTTAGTACATTTATTGGGAATCATCTGACGAGGGCTTACAATTTCGTTAAAAGAAAGAAGCGATAAAACATGCGTAATTCCCATCACCACATTCTAATTTCCTATCGGTGACATTTTCTGACATCAATCTTCATGCTTATTTTTAGGAATTTTTATCTCTTGTACTCAGAATTTCCTCAGGGGCATAGGATAAGCAATAGGATTAGGTTAGTCACGTATTGGCCTATTGCATGCTATAGGGGTCTGGTGTCCCTAATTGGGGACACTGTTACGCTACGTCAGCTGTAGGTAGGTGTGGGAGACTTATAACTTTCGTGCCCACTTTGCTTCTTTCAAGTTTCACATCCACTTCGCTATCTCTTCTTTGTCTATTCTTCTCCTGCATTCTTGATTTACTGTTTCAATTCGCAAGGATTCTGTATGGGAATACACTTCGTGCGTAGATTCCCCGTTCTCTACAGTCTATGCCCCTTCTACATATGTCCATGGCCCCTTCTTCTTGTGCACGAAATGTAGTCCGAGTCACTAGCTGAAACGCGAAAAATTATGCCATACTACTCTTTTACTCAAAAATAATATAGCTGTGATTATCGCAACTGAATCTCTGTTTTGACCTCATACTTGACTTTAACTTTCACTTTGTTAACCTCAACTTGAATCAATCTTAATCTCCATCTTCTGACTGTTTCCTCTCCAAAACTGCGAAAGCGAACACGACCTATTGTCATTCCCCTTTCCTTAACTTAAACTTAGCCTTACTTATCCACATTCGACTTTAGGATCACTCGTACTTAACCTTAAAATTATTTTAAACTAGAAACCACCAGAAATAGTGGTAATAGACAACCAATAGAGAAAATTAAAAGAATAACAAATAACTCAGAAGTGCTCAAATTTTTCTTACGTGATGACTTCAATGTTTGACCGATCATATGTACATTAATGTACATGATTGCCTGGTATTAGTCAAATAGCCAATTTTGGGTGCTATCATCAATTTTTAGCAGAGGGAAAAAATGGCTGACTGGATTCTTTACTTATGTTTTAATCAATTACGCCGAGCGCTGGCCCGCTATTTATGGCGGACATTAAGGTTGAGGAATCCTGCTGCTAAGATTGGTGGCACCCGAGGAGAGTATCCATGGCAGCTGTGGGAAGGGCGGGTGGCCTGCCAAAAGCGGCGACTTACCAAGCATGTCATGCATTGCCAGATGTTGCTACTACCGCATTCTAAGAATTAAGCCATGAGCGTGAACTTAAAACTTTTTGCAGAATCTTTGCATCAGCTTAAAATCTATGAAAGATTGTACGACCGGCAGTAAATGAACAAGTGTTTCAAATCAAAAATTCATCTGAATCCGTGTGTCGCTGTGTATAGCCCAAGCTCAAGTTCATGTATTCTAAAATACGCTCCACTAGACGTGAATGATAAAAACTTCAAGCGTTTCCGTCATTTCTAATTCTTTACGCCCTCATGCACGTGTTACGAACTAGGATTTCTGTTTACCCATGTCAGAAAATCGCGGCCAAAGTGAAGCCCATCGTTTTCTGAACCTGCCTGCCCTTCTGCCTGCTCCTCCCTGCTCCTGAGCCCGCTGCCCAGCTCAAAAATATGACTTAGGTCGCCGGCCTCTGAGTATTTAAGAGAAATTTCTGTTGGGAAATTCAGACAAACATTTGGTGAAAGTTTGGGGCGAAGAAAGCATGAAGCTTTACTGGGAGATAGTCTAAATTTCAGGAGATTTATAGCATACTTATGCGCCCTTATTTACGTTGGTTTGAAACCGCTTCACCTCCACATGGGAGGTAAAAACAGGTTTCATTAATTTTTCCAAATTTTATATTATACAGAACTTTGTGGAAGACTACGGAAAAGGAAATGACATTGAATTTAATCGTAAATATATCGAAAAATTAAAATC
>VOMN01049512.1:0-10095 GCA_014899125.1 Orchestia grillus | reverse complement strand
CTTTTCCAAAAGGATGGAGTGACTAACCCTATCAAATGCCAACATATATCAGTACATAGTAGAAAAGCAAGCACACTAGCACTCCAGTTGCAAGTAATATTTACCTTTTATCACCGTGTATTAAGGATTACTCTCAAAATTAATAACTTTCATCTTGAAGTTACTCATATTGAAAACTAACCCAATGCACAATAGGAGTTTGCTCAGTGAGTCAGAATTTTTTTACTCTTGCATCAGAGACATTTTATCAAGTTCAAAATACAAAAAATAGAATAAAAAATTTTGTAGTAAATTCTACTTGTGCATTTTAACTAATTTTAACTCAACAACTTTGATGTTATGCAGTGTTTTTTTAAATGACACCCAAAATGTTGAGTTCAGTATTACTCTGAAGGGTGCCTCAAATCTCAATTGACAATGGATACCATTTTAAATATGATCAAAATCTATGCATAGTGATAATTTTAAGCAATCAAAGGATATGTTTATGATTTATTGTAATTTAATTGTTCTGAAGCTAACTTTAAAACTCATTACAAACCAGCACTCCAGGAAAAAATAAGGAAAAAGGCCAAAGACTGATCAAAAACATAGTCTCTGTGCATCAAAACACTCCCCCGAGTTGATTAAACTAAAAGTTAGTGATCTATGCTATTTTTATAAGAAATGGTAAGAAAATAATGGATCCTAATTTTGCAAGTGTGTACTTTTGAGTGTAACCAATCAATTTGGGCCTAAATATGTATAAAAAGGTACCTCACAGTATGTAATTTGATATAATAATTCATATGCTACACTTGTTTTTGTAATTCGGTGTATAAATTAAACACTGTTGACTCGACCACTTCACCACCAGGCTTTTACATTCAAGATAACCAGGGTACTAGCTCCCAAGTGCACGTCATGATCACTCTGAACAATGGATGACCAAAAAATGGACAATAATGTGTTCATGAGAGATTGCATGAAAATTATTTTCCAGCTATTTAAGAATGTGAACTATGGCCCAAAAAATCATGAAGATATGTTGAAAAATCCCAAATAACTTTTTAGTAATAGACTTATCAAGCAATGCTATAGATCCTAGAATTTTAAAATTCTGATGTCAGAATTTTAAAATTCTTGGATCTATTCCATTGCTTGACAAGTCTATTATTAAAAGTTATTTGGGATTTTTCCATTTTCTCAGTAAGTTTGAGGGATCAAATGAAAAGGTCTTTGTAACTGCCTGTAAGTTCTATGACTGTTGGCATATATATATATGTCATAAATATTTTTGTATTAAGTGTGGCTAAATTTTAAATAATTTCTTTGAATCTTTTTGTTAAGGTGGTGGACTGGCAGCAAAATGCAGTTACCAGCAGGCATGCAGCTGTCCTCTGTAGCAGCGCGGGAATGGCTGCATCACCGCCGCTCTAATTTGCGGCCGTGGGGAATATTTGTCACCACTGCAAACTTCAAGGTACGCATTTTTACTCAAAGCATTTCTCTTGTGTTCTATGCAATTATATATAAATTTAATAGTATTTTTTAAAAACATTGTGTGATGTTATTGAATACTCATATTGTCAATGTCACTGTTAATGATGAGTAATTTAGTATATTTTTCCTGAATGTTTATTCTCTATGGCTTATCAATGCAAAGACTTTGTTAAAATATGGATCAGGGGAATGCAACAGTTATGTAACAAAGACCTCAAATAGTCTGTGTTGAAAGAAACTATATACCCTAACTAAGCATAACAATGCATTTATATACCAAATTGGTAAAGTAAATTGTCTGGAGGGACAGCTAATGCTTGTATCAATAGGCTACAGCAGGAGTGAACTTGTCCAGTGATGCTGCACCCATGGGACCCATCACATGTGTTTTCAAAACATTAGAAGTGTTAACCTACTCAAAAGAGAGTTCTGACTTTGATATATGGAATTTCACTCTGAGATAAACCAGGTTGAGGACATTCAGATGCTCTAATTGTTCTGAGTCACATTGGAGTGAGGTCCCTTGATGCATTTTATTTCTTTTGATACTCAAGTCAATTTCTAAAACTGTTGACTTGAGTTACACTCAAATGTTTTAAACTATGAAGTAACTACTTATTTCTGTTTTTAGGAATTTGACATAGTGACTTTTATAATTGTGTAGGTGTGACCTGAAATTATTCCTAGAGTCCTAAATTGAAAACATGATTTGCTCTGGGAAATAAGTTAATTTTTACATTACTAGCTCACTTTCAAGGTATTTTCACGATTTATTTCCCGCCTTTTCCTATCGTTTTAGGAGATAGTTATAGGTGTGTTTAACATCAGAACTAGTGAACTTGGTTTTGGAAAATATTTGTTGATAACTGTAGTAATAAAGTAATTCAGCAGCAATGATTAAGGTAATATTGGGGGCATCTTAGATTTTCAAATTGAAGAGTCCAAGCATTTTGAAGTAATAATGTATTTTGCCTTGGTCCTCCATGGCAGAGGAGTAGATAATTTTGGGACTATGTTGCTGGAGAGAAGGAACTTGTCAGTTCTAGTTCTCATGTTTCTCGATCTAACCATTTCTATTAAATCAGAATTTTTTTGTAACTATGTAGTATAGTGAGTGAGACAATTATTGCAACTGAGTATATTAGCAAGGTTTGATAGCACAAATTTTCCTTGAATCCTTGACCACTAAAGAGAATAGAACTGTGTTGATCACTGATATTATCGAGAAAGGAATATAGTTTTTCTCGGTGAATTTCACTCTCTTGAATGTTGGCTATTTTCAATTTCCAGTCAGGGAGGTTTTTAACCTATTAATGCCTAAATTATTATTGTGATGAAGTGCCATTAAGCTTAATATAGGAAGCTATTTACTACCTTATGTATATGTGCAATAAGGCTACATTTATCTTTGTACAAGAAACTTGTTGCATGCTTATGAAACAGTACATTTGCATATTTTGGTTTTGAAATTATTAATAAAGGTTATGAAAAAGTTAATATATATGCTTGTATGTATGGGGAGAAATATTGCTTGGGTATTTTGAAGGTAGTTAATTCAATTTATGCTCAGATATGAGAACATTTTTGGCTCAGGTTTAGAATATTTAAAATTTGTTTGTTCCCAAGTTCATTTGGATTACAATTTTTTAAATTGAAAGTACCAATTATCTGAGTACTAGGAAATAACAGTGGATTGAAGTATGGTGCCTGTGCACAGTTTTTATTGGTTTAATGCTCCTCATGACTTGATTGTCCTATTATTTTGATTTTCCATATCATAACTATATACCAATAGCATCAATACTTTTTCCACTATTTCTTTGTCATACTGTGTCAAATCAACGAGGGTTGAAGTTTTACCATATTGAATTTGGTCAATGAGCCGGACATGATTTTTGTGTTCATGCAGAACCCGCAGACGCTGAAGCGCTGGTCACAGAGGCTTGCTAAGAATGTGGACTACTTCCAGAGCAACTATCTTTTTGTGGCCATTGGACTCATCATCTACTGCTTGTGAGTCTGACTTCTTTTCTTGATCTATGGATTTTCATTTTATATTTGAGGCAAATTGAAATTGAAATGGATATTAATTTAGGTTAATTTATCCTTAAGACATAACGAGAAGACCTTATATCCAGAGACTTATCTCCAGTGCATTTCTGACCAAGTGCCTTGTGAGGAATATGTTTTTTTTTTATTAAATTATGAGCTTGTCTATTATGATTATTGATCTGCCAATCCATCGGCATCAACAAGAATTGGCACTTTTGACAGGAATCGGCACTGGCATGCGATAGAAACTGCTTTTGCCAATTCCTACAATACTTGAACCATACAATGCTATTCAGGACGAGAGAAAATATTGATTTTACATTAGCATATAAGGAAGATGATGCTCATTATTCCCTTTGGTAAGTACAGGGTGATTGAGATCAATTTGATAGTGATTTAAGGTTTTATTTTTCCAGATTGGTTGGAAGTATTTACTCATCCTTTGTCATTTAGAAAATTGTTTCTATTTGTTATATACGTGATGACAACAAGAATGGACGACCAGAAACCACCAGAAAATTGGAAGAACACAATCTGTATCATGATGATCCATGTCAGTCGTGAAAATAATGAAATTAAGGATACTGCTCTGTGCTCCTCAACAACTGTGAAAAGAAGAAGGCATTAACTGGAGAATTAATAATGACTTTCAGGCTGTGACTAGTAAAAAGGAACAAAAAAGAAGTTCTGATTGCTTCCGTAAAGCTGAATTAACAGAAAATCTACAGAAGAAAGGTTGGAGGGTTTGGCATGGAAATGCGGGATTGTGTACGTGAATTGGATGTTTCACCCTCTACCATGAAACTGGCACCCAATAAAGACTTTTGCTACTACTCATAAAAGAGTCATAGAAGTCAGCTGCTCGCCGAAAAGCGTTGAAGTAATCGCCTGACTAAAGCAAAGGAACCTCTGAGAGATAATTTGGTTCTTTTGAAATGAGGAAACCCTTTGTCAGGATCGAAAACACAGCCCTCAGAATTGCAGATGGCTTGCTTACAGTCAATTAGATAATATTCATATCACATAGAATAAATAATCTTTAAAATGTGACGGTTTTTGGATGTCTTTACTAAAGGTGATATTATGTTTCCATATTTTTTTCAAAGAGGGCCTCCGACTCAATTTTGATCATTACGTGGAGTTGCTAAACACTGTGGTTAAGCACTATAGTTAAAGTTGCCAAAGGTACACCAGACATATGGCAGTAGGATTCGACTTCTTGCCTCATCTCTGAGAAAATTCAGAAATGGTCTGGGAAGTTTTTACAATTTTAGCCTCCTGGCTCCCTGGTCTGAACCTAATAGATTACATTGAATAGGTCACAGTTAAGAAAGATAACAATTGCTACACCAATGTTACAAAAGCCCCTCCAACCAACAGAATTACGACCATTTTTGAAACCCTTCTAAGGGAAACTTGGAATTAACATGCTCTAGGTTCCTGCACCAGATCGAAACTAATGGTAGTTTATTGGAGTTAAATTTGTGTACTATTAAACTACATATTTGTGCCAGTGTATGTTTTTCCTATAAATACATTTTTCACACTGCGAAGGATATTTTCTTTTTCATGAAGAAACAGTTGTATTTATCCTGAATTCCATGTTGTTTACTTTATGTTTACATCTGTTAATGAAAACTGTTTGTTGGTTCGTTTGCATGCTATGCAATATAAATCAATTGTTGTACTAGCAAGTATGTTAGTTCTTGATGGAACAAATTAATGTTTAAATTATTTTCCCAAGTTTGAGTGAAAAACCTGGTCAGGCATACCTGGATATAAGCTACTTGTTAGTGATCACTTTAGTTCTGGCAGTTACATGGATGGGCTGACCACGTACACCTGGGGTACAGCTGCCATTTCTGTAAATGGTGGTATCATTTAATCTAAGTAATCATTATTATTATTGCACAAGCTGTGTTAAGGTCAAGGCCTATATTGACTGAAATGTTGAAGATTTTCTTCTTTTGTAGCATTGAGGTATTTTTTAATGAAACTGGCTCTGAACATGCAAGTTCTTCCAATTTTACAATTATGATAAAACTGCAGTAATAAAAAATGGCAGCTTCATGGTATAATGGGTAAATAAAGTTCATGATAATTGTCACTTGTTAGTTATAGTGAAGTCTTTTAAAAATAGTTAAAATAGGAATTTTTAGATTTGTTAAACTAATATAGATTCTAGATAATAAAGGACTAGTGTCAGCAAAAAAATAAAACTAGGCACATCTCTAATTACAACATACTAAATTCAAATATTTCCTCTGAAGATTTAAGTTTAATTTTGTCTGTTTTAACATCACAGAAAAGATTGATGAGAACTTGAAAACTAGTCTACAAGATTAGAGAAGACGTGCAGCTGGGTGAGATTGTCTTCAGTAGTAAAAAATTGTTCATTATTGAGGAAGAATTTAATCACAGTAATGATCGACAGGTGTATGTAAGGACTTCCATGAGCATTGACAAATCTATGGAAGTCGTAATCATGCATCAAAATGCCTAAAAAGTCATTGTTTGGGGTACAGTTTCTGGGTCTTGTTGAAGATCTTTCATTTTGATTCCTGAAGAGGCAGAATTAATTTGCAGATGTCCCTATAATTGAGAAAAATGAATCCAATACTTGCTAAAGCCAAACAGCAAGTGAACTTTCGAATAAGATGAAGCTCATTCCCACACATCAAAAGGGATCCTAGCTTAAAATTAATTTGCCCTCCTTCATTAACAAAGGATTATGGCATCTGTCATCAACCTATCTTATTCCAATGGACTACTCAATATTGTCCATCCTTGAAACAAGGGATTGTGCTGGAGCACAAAAATCTGATATATCTGAAGCAAGCTTTTCTTTGTGCATGGGATGAAATTGATGAGCAAACAATGCAATCCTAGGTGTCTTCTTTATGAAACATCCGCAGGCTTTAGTTCCTGGTGGCATGGCTTATATCCAACCTGGTATAACTAAAATAGGTAAATCGTTAAACTGAAATTTTGTCTTTCTGTATGTAGTCTAAAATTGTTTTTGGTTTATTCTCAGAAAAAGCTCCTATTGCCTTTTTTGTAATTTGATCTTTTCCAAGCATCAAATTTTCTTGGAGGTATTGAAATATCCGACTTTGCAGACATTTATTGACCATTTATCTTTTTTGCCCATTGTATAAATATCATAAAATGCATCACATTTTTTCATGATGTATTTTTTATTACAAAACTGGTTGTCAGCTTCTAACACCACTGTTCCTAGTAGCTCCTGAGAATAACTCTGTACTACCAGCTCGGGGAGAAATGTGGAGTAATTTAAGATCTTATCTAGAGAAACTTTCTTCACCCGCTGATGTATTATCGATCTTTTGTGCTCTTAACCTTTTGATGGGCATTGACATTATATGATCTCCGTGCGGTTGTTGCATTCACACGGTATCTATTATATATACCGTGTAAATACAGCATCAGCCACCTGGTCGGTGACCGTCAATAGGTTAAATAGGTGCATGATGAGCGTACCATCATGCCTTGCTAGTGCTAAACTTACACCATATGACTTTATGCTTGTATGTATAAATTTACCTTGCTATTCCTTCTAACCTGTTTGCTTACTTATCTTGTCATGTTTAAGGACCTACCGGGTCACTCACCTCTGACATAGAGGTGCTACTACGAAGAGTAATCGTGCGCATTTACCTTGGATAGGGTGACGTCCCCTTTGCTGCTGTTGGTGCTGGCCAGCATGACTGGCGCATGCTACATCGCCTCGCTGCGTCAGTCAGAGCGGGCGCTGGTGATCGCCGGACAGCCGGTGCCTCTGCCGCACCAGTACGCCGCCATCTCGCTCATCTTTTGCCCCATCTTCTTCTTTGCTGGAGCGGGCGCAGCGCTGTTCTGGGTGCTCGCCGCCAGCTTCATCGTGGTCATGGCCCATGCTTCTTTCTATACCATCGAGGCCGTCATTGGAGATGAAGAGGCCCCTTTTGAAATGAACGAGGTCAGATCGGTCGGGATTAGTCCATCTTTCATTTAACATGTAGCACTCAGCTGGGAGTAAAAAAACTGTCAAATAGTAAGTTTTGTGTGAAATATTTGTGACCGTCTCCTTGAATGCTTCTGAGATCACGCCGAAGTGGCGAGACACGTCTTAGTGTTTGTACGGGGGAAGCTAAACCGTAATAATATTTGTAAAGGGTTCCCAATGGCTCGCCGGATTCGCTGGTGCCATTGCATTTCGGGCTCCTCAATGTGAAGTACTGTACACTGATTTAATTGGTCTTGTACACTTGTTTAAAGTAATAATTTCATGAGAGGAGTATAAATAAAGTGCTAGAGTAATAAACTGGGGCCGTTGCTTGCCTTCGGGGAAGATGTTTCCCTTGGAACTCTTTCAGTGGCATTCAAATTGATGCGGACACAAATGGATCCGTTTTGGAGCAGAATCGGAAATTTCAGTTAGTTTGAGAATATTGCACTTTTTAGCATGGGATATGGAACAGACGGTGGCGCGGGCAGGCGTTGTCATCTTGATGTTTAGCACTGCATATGAAGTTCATTTTGAAACTAAGCATTCCATATGCAGTAGAATTGAATCATAGTTGGAAAATATGAACTGACCTTTCATAAAATGAAAGGCAACATGGTAATGAAATGAAAGGTAAATGAAATGATGAAATGAAAAAATGAAAGGTAAACTAAAGCTTTCAAGAAAAAAATAATTTTAGTTATAGTGTTATAGTGATAGTTTGGAGTTATAAAAAATCATTTTCAAGTGAAACAAAACAAAAAAAATTTAAAACCTTGAAAATTGCTTGAAAAGAGATTAAATTCATTAGCGTATCTATGTTAGAAATGTTTTGACCAATCTTCTACTTCTAGCTTTACCTTAGCTGCATGTTCCAATAACAGAATCAGATCTAAATCCATTCACTTGTGCACTCCGTAAGTTAAGAAGCACGGAAACCTAGAAGTGAAAATTGCCATTCTTTTCATATGACGGTTTTGCATCCTCCCTCTCTCATTGTATGCGTAGAAATTACATAGGTATCGTCATGCGGGTTTATTCAAAGCGATTTCAAAAGTTTTCTGAATAACATTTTACTTTACTACAGTTTTCGCCTCATGTTTAAAGTCATTTTATAAGACTTTTGTAAGAGCTATGAAATAGTATATACGAAACAATTTTATAAATTGTAGTTTGTAATGAAAGAAAAAAGCAGCATCCTAAATTACCCCGCATTGGGGCAATTTGGGACTTTTGAAAAAGGTTTACAAATATGCTTGCAGGTAAAATTGCAAGCCGACAAATATATCCACTGTGAATTTAAAAATGAAGGATTTTGATTTCACAAATTTAGTTATTCTATTAATTTTCTTTCTTAGCAGAACTAGCTTATTCGATTGACGAACACAAATTTGACAAAAACTCAAAAATTTGTGTTTAAAGATGATAGTGCTTTGGTTGCATTAGGTTAGATGATCGCGTGTACCACTTTTTGATGTAGATAAATTTTTTCTAGCTCAGCAGGTTCTCGTAGCGATGAATGGAATCGTTCGCTAAATTTATAGATGAGTTTTTCGTCTTCGATTTTTTAAATGACAGTATTCGACAACCGAGTGCCGCTCTGATATTTTGTTCTGAGCCCGGCGTAAGTGGGTAGGAGCGGGTGTATTGTCTTGAGTGTGACGGAACGGCCTGTTTTTAGCTATTACTCTTTTTTAAGCTGTTGTTCGTCAAGATTTGAGAGGTCGCTTCCTACCTCTCGCATGCATATATGTATGCATCCATTGACTTACATAAGAAGGGTATAAAAACACAAAGTTTAAAATCATATATTTCACTATTGTAATCATATCACGGGAAATCAAAATTTGCAAATAATAGGAAACGAAAANTTGTCACTTGTTATATGAGACTGACATGGGCGGGTGTGTCACTTACCGGTGGCCTTTTTATTACATTGAGATACGGATGGGCCACAGCGAAAAATCAACTCATCCGGTGACAGAAGGCGGAAGTAGCGAATGTACAGAAATAAAGAAAATAGCAGTGGCAAACGAAGTCTAAATCAAAACCCATTCATTATCGGGATATTACGGGAAAATACAAAATTTACAAAAATAGGAGACACAGGGAACGCGAATACATTCAGTGANATAAGCACGGATGAAATAAAAGGAAAAACAAAGTCTAAATTAGACATATTCACTATCGGGATATTACGTGAAAATAAAATTTACAAAATAGAAGACACAGGGAACGCGAATACATTTCAGTGAGAAATCATATAAATGTTGGGCCAGCTGAAGTGAGTACGAAGGTCGCCATAATTAAATCGCTGTCAGAGTTACAAGAAATCAAATGCCGCAAATGTCGCATTAACCAGGACAGTGATTAATTAAATAAACCGCTCGTAAAGTTATTAGAGATTAAATGCCGCAAATATTGTATTAAACAGTACAAGTATTAAATAATTCGCTGGCAAAGTTATAAAGGAACTAAATGCCCACGCATCGCAATAAATGATACGAAAATAAACAACAATTTACCTCGAGCCAACTCCGCAATCTTAATTTCTG
>VOMN01049505.1:0-38335 GCA_014899125.1 Orchestia grillus | reverse complement strand
TGAGGAGCCAAGGGGGCGCCAGCCTGCAAAAGTTTGGGAACCACTGAATTAGACTATGTAAACTAAATCAGCTCAATGATAAGCGAGTCAATGTGGTGCAAAACATAGGTTGTATTTTCTTGAGACATTTAAAATTTTACGACAAAGTACAGTACTGTACTATATAGTACTGTTTAGAACAAAATATCAAAACAGTGTGCTACATAGAACAATATAGAAATATACAGCATTTTTTGCACAATATGAAAACAGACCATTTAGTGGCAGAGTGTGCATTGCTGTCATATGTACATTACATAGCACAATGATTTTTTAGTACAGGAAAAAATTACAAAATGAAGTAGGATGTAAGTAATCCAGAACATTCTAAGGTAATACTGAAAACTCATGTGGCGCATTAAGAACTAGCTAAAAGTTATATAACACGGTTTCCCGTGTTCATCCAAGCACTCGAATCTTAATGAATTTTAAAAGCGTACATTAGTGCTTATATTAGACAGTTTTGCTTACATTTGGGTATACATATGACTCTTGCTATACTAGTAGAAACCCTCACCCATAAAAATACTTTTTTGTTATATAACTTCCTTCTCACACTTTGGTTAATGTGTATCACGATCATTTATGCGTGGAAAAGAAGTTAAAAGCATGGCGATAAAAGTACTTTATAGTGACATACTTACAAACGATTTATAGACACATAAAAATATATTTTAAATACATTTGAACATTCACCACGAGGGAGAATGGCTTCAGGATGCAGTTACGCTTCTCGTAACGTATGCAGTAAATACACTGCACATTGTTAGGTCTACGATTAGTAGCAATAAAGTAGGATACTACCTAGATGATAGCAAAGTGAGCTGTAGAGCTAAAATAACTAGCTAAGCAAAACATTATTCGCTAAACATTAATTTCATAATAACTTTGGCAAAAGTGCTTTGGGTGTAATACTTTTACAGTTTCCTGACAGCTCTCAGTGTGAATCATTCATAACTCTTAGTTAAAAAATACTTCAAATGGTACTGACGTTATCCTATTGTTTTACGACCCAACAATCTTCACATCAGCCCTTCTCAAGACATCGTATAAGTTTTAGCATTTATTCACTCTTGAGTTGAAACTTTTTCGCTGCCTGTGCTCGCATCGAGCCCCTCTCGCTGCGTCACAGAAGACTGAGGTTCTCGAGGATTGGCTTTCTCCTCAGCAGTCCCGGCTGAGCCTGATGCATTATTCTGTTCCAGTTCCTTGCCTTGATTTGGATGCTGGCAGAGACTCTGCACGCTGCTGCCGTTGCTGTTATTGAAAGAGGCACACGACTGGACTAGTTTAATTTGATCGTCGCTACCAAGGTGGCTTTTGTTTCGGCGAGCTGTCCCTTCGTCCTTGTAGTTTCGAGGTGTCTCATCACTCACCAACGACGAGTAGCTATTTTTTACTTTTCCTTCACGAAACATTGATGAATTAATTACCAATCCACCTTGTGGTTTAGAGTCCAGCTTTACTGGAGTACCTGCTGGAGTTAGAACTGGGGGTGCGTTGAATTCCTCCCGTTCACGAGTCAGTCTTGGGTCGTATTGATTAGAACTTTGCTCGACGTTGTGGACTGCTATTTTCTCAGGAGTTTGGCATTCATCGTCTTCGGTATTTTTTAGAATCATTTCAGGATTCTTATCCAAATTCATCATGTACAGGGCTATAACGTTGATGATAAATCCTAACACTGTTAAAATTATGTCCTTAGTGCCGATGTTTTGCTTTGCGGTGAATATTATAGCGGACCCTGCGATAATAAGAGTAGAGAAAATTACGTACGTTACTGACATGACTATAGCAGTGTTGAAAAGATCTAAACTGACTTGATTGTATGCAGTTTCGATCATGAGGCAAGCTACAAGACAGAAAATGCACACCCACACGCTCCATCTTGAAAATGCATTGACTCCAAGTAGAGTAGCTTTAATGGCCACTCCGATGCCCTTGCAGAACATCACTGAGAGGGAGCCGTAGCTGCCCACTATGAACACGTACAGGAGCAGATATCTAGTGCCATATTTAGGTGAAATGTAGATGAGGAACGAAGTGACCGCAATGATGGAGCCGGCATAGATCAGGAATCCAGGAGAAATGAGATGGTGTTCGAACTCTTCTATGGACGCCACTTCCAGATCCTTGGGCCCGCACAGGGTGATGATGACGCAGCCCACCAGCACCAGCAGGCAGCCCAGCTGTCCCACTCTGCCTGTCTTCTCCTGGAAAGTTTTGAACATTTACTTCATTTTTTCGATTTATTCTGAAATGTTTATAAAATTAGGACCCCTTGAAGAGCTTTGTTGTTAGAGGAAGGCTTAGAACACCTGAAAATCAGCGACAGAGTACCATACTACTACCGTAAGGAAACTGATTCATTATTCTCCAGAAGCAGAATGTCGGTCCAGTGCAACTGAAAAATTGGTTATGACATTAATTTTATTTCATTGGGTACCTTGATAGGGCGTCCTGCAGCCTCCTTATATTTCTTCTCAAAATTTAGTCACCTGATACTCTTCAAAGGTAAACGTTAAGGCTCAAGTTAGGTTACGCTCAATAACTTCGAACTTAGTAATATGAGAAAAGAATTTCTCATAGCAGTCTGCAAATCTCGCTGGAGTAAACACACCTCGAGTAATACTTTTCACATACTTGAGCACCAACCAAATGGGAAAAAAATTATATATGGCTATAATGTATTCTCCTACTGATCAAAGAGTCCCGAAGTAAAATTAATAATACACTAGACCCGTTTGAAACCCGTCGGGTCACTATTTTGAAGTCCCATATGATACTCTAAAGATGATGTTTTATTTGCTAACAAAACTCCAAAACTGCAAAAATAATTCATTCACTTTAGTGCCAATGAACCATAACCATGTTACGATAGAAAAACCCTTATTCAATCACTGAGAGATGAGTTATGAATTTCTGGCCTATATTATTACTGAACCGTGTGCACGGTTTCAAACATGGAAGCAAGTAAAATGACCAAAGTGTTAGTATTATGTAGATTATTACTAAGCCTTTAGCTTCCATCTGGAGACAACTCAGTTGCATACTTAGTAGTTGGGAAATGATAAATACTAAATACATTTCTTCTTTGACTATTACAGTACACCTCGCTGTATGTTTCATGTATTCGAAAGCACATCATCTAAAATGCTCGGAGATTCACACCTAAATTGAACCTAATCAACGGCATTACTAGCATTTGACACAAAAATATTGACGCTCGCACCATCCTAGTGCAGCGGAGTTACTTGTAGGCGTTATCATTGAATGGAAATAGAGTGGTCGTTTACATTTCAAACATTGAAGCGAAGGTTGTCGTTCAGCGACTCATATGACTTTTGTGGAAAAATATAAATTTTACGTTTGTAATAAGAGTAATTCACAATATGTAAACAAATACATGCAGTATCGTTAATAAAAAACAATAAAGCACCATAATTCACGAGTCCTAAATTCACGAATGCTGTGATCCACAGAAATTTTTGTGAGACCAGAGATAATAATAATATAATTCCCCGATTTCGGCCGTACAACACTAGTTCAAGAAGGCCACAAACCATACCAAATTTCTGATTGACTTGTAAGATAAACTCGCTATTCGCGAATTAGGGCGCTTTACTGTATTAGATATTCTATCTGATGAGAACGATTCTAACCCTAAGTACTTGAAATTTAGTAGCCTACATTATATGCATCACAACAAAGAATAATTTTTCCAAAAATAAATATAATGATTTAGTAATTACTATATTTGAGTATCTGTTTTCGACGTATCCCTTCGTTTGTTAGCCCTAGGAAGACTAACTTATTTTAAAATATCAATCAAAATTTTGCGTGATCAGTCATCCATATTTTACCCAGTTGTGTGCATTTTATTCCCTAGTTTTGAAGGAAACAATCAGAATTGAGGGCTAAACTAGATGATTTGAATATCGATCAGGAATGGCAGTGGTCCTACACAAAGTAATGGAGCGTGTGCAGGGATCAGGAATGGCAGTGGTCCTACACAAAGTACTGGAGAGTGTGCAGTACCTTGAGCAGGACGGGCGATAAGGCGGTTGTGGTGACGAGGGCCATGACTCCAAGGGGCGTCACCAGGATGGCAGGGGCGAACATGAGGGCCACAAAGTTGAGGAGTTCTCCGAAGCCGAGCATGGAGATGCCCAGCCACCACCGCCCCTCCTTCAGGTAACCGAACCCTCCTTCGCATGCTCGCAGGTGCCCCGTGTCCTGCAACAGGTGCAATGAGTTCACAGGCGGAAGTGGCTTTGCCAACGAAGAATCCTCCAGATGTCAAATACCTTGCATACTTAATGCGCGCAGCAAACTTCTAATCCTGAACGTGTATATCTATTTTATGGCACAAATAACTACTCTGAGAGCTACAATTTGAAGAAAGACTGTTCAGAAGGCTAGTGATATTGTAAAGATTTTTTACGTACATAATTGAAAAAGCGTGCTCATTCTTCTACGCCATAAGTTCACTTCTATAGTGCTATGAGAGCTGTAAGCACAAAATGGAAACATGGTACACGTTTCACAAACGAAAAATTACGTAAATTGGCCTCAAAAGTGACCAAAAGTCAAACGAAAAATGCACTTAATAACTGCAGAAACGGACCCAGGTCGATTACATCGCCATTACGCAACAGGAACGTTTCAGCGCTATAGTTTTTAGTAGAACTTTTTTTAAAGAGAACGATTTTCTCGTAAGACTCTCTAGCTAAAATGCAAGGAAAAAATCCAGTTCCCGACAATCATTATGGATCAAATTAAATTCTCAGCATATTCTTGAAGCTTACTTTTTGGTAGTACCTGAAACTGATGAACTTTATATTGAACTTTACTATATTCTTACAATAGCCAATCTTCATTTAATGTGTAAAAAGAGTTTTCTCCAATGACTATAGCGTGGACAACAAAGCTGTGACGTGAACTTATGATATATACAGGATATATACGGCAGATTGGGACCAATGGAACTACAAATAAAACCTTACGTACATGAGGGAATAAAACAGGTTTCAAAAATTATTTTGAGTCAAATTTATAAATTTACGGATTCACAATTATTTCATTCTATGAGTGAGCCCTCATCATCAACGTGCTGCAGGATATGTTTTCTAAAGGAGCGACAGGCGAATGAACACTGCAAAGTCTCGCTAAGTAATCTAAATCTTCGTTTGATGGCTGGTTTCAAGGTTTGAATAAAGTTGTGATTTCGATCATTATACACTTTCCCATTTTTATCCTACAACCATTAATCTACTAATAATTTAAATCTGGTGAGCTAGACAGTCAAATATCTTTAGGTACAAACAATGGCAATTTTTTGTTCGGGATGTTCTCGACACTATCGACCCTATGAGCGGGCGCTGAGTCTTGCACGAACATTACTTACTTTGTATTGTAGTTCTACGTAATCCAGAGTTACATGACTGTCTGTAGAACCTTTGTAAACTCATCTATGTTGATTTAAAGTCCTGCTTCTATAAAATAAGGTGGTATGATTTTACCATCGGTTGCGACACCTTCAAACGCGATGACTGTGTCAGAATTTTTACTCTCAATGGCAGGAAAAGCTTCTGATTGGTCTAAAGCAATTGTGCTCGAGTTTTTGCGTTTAGCGACCTCATTAACGACACAGAAGAGAACAACTTCGCCGCGTCTTGTAAAATAATTAAATAATAATGCACAGCTTTCCTTCCGGCTAGCCTTCGAACTTGCAGTTAGAATATTTCGAAGTCTTCTGCAGGACGGCATTTCCAGATCAAGTATGACAGATACGTTAGCCACAGATACTACCTGTAAAATAGGAAAATTAATATTTCAAATTGTCTTAATCTGCCGGGTTTACCCTGTATAGTAACAGTTAACGTTTTGGCCTCGCTACTGATTGTCAAATTATACGTAAGTTTCATATCTATTTACTTTAACATGTGCAGTGTGTTTATTAAACTGCTCCTCCAGGTTTATGCCAATGTTAAAATTATATCTAAAAGTAACACAATGACAGAAGCTAGCTGCGTATTCATGTACCCAGATTCTTTAACACATAAACTTCACATGTCACAGGTGTAGTTGCCTTTGTATTGCTACCTTATATCAAAATTCTCTTTTTCTAATGCATGTGCACGTGTCGATGTAAAGTCTGCTTCATAATTCAATTTAGGGAATTTCCATCATCATGTCCTCGAATACGAAATTTCTTCGATCAGAGTGGCTTCTCAAAACCGCGAACTGCAATGCGTGTGATGCCCACATGTAAAATCCGATAAGATAAAAGTTGTAAAAACCATTTTAATGAAATACAATTACGCAACACAGAAAAGTAATGCTAAAGGGATAAACACTGCAAAGACTAAGTAAGATGCAAACGTACAAGGTTTTTAAGTGGGATGAGCACGACTTCTACTCCGACGAGCGTCCTCAGGTTACACGAGTTCAGGTTTTTTCGTTCTAACTGTAGTATTCACAGTCGGAGCAAGAAATGTAGGCAATATAGAGGACTTTCCTTAACCATATTTATGCGCAAATATTTGTGAGTATATCGAGAATTTTGAATTAGAACAACTATTTACGGATACTTTCTATCAATTATACTATATTTTTTAGATATTCTACTCATAAATCAGTGACATGATACCTTTCTAAATCGCTCAAGTAAAGAAAATAATTCATACTGTACAACAATAATACGAAGTAGTAAAAACATCACTGAAAGACTAAAGAAAGTTGTCCTGATTGTAAAAAATGAAGGAGGTACCGAAATTAAGACGTTACATTCTCTATTAACAGAAAAGTACAAGTCTCTTGAAGCTTCTAAGCCTTAGAGGCACTAGGCTTTGAAGTGGGCTGAGACAATCATAACAGTTTTCATAACGTCAGGTATACGTTATCAGATTATTTTTGTATTTCTGAAAAGAGGAGATAATCAAGTGGCTTAATTCGATTTCCAGTCCATATTGAATATGACAGTCTGTTAAACAAAGGACGTACAAATCTTGTTGACTTGCCTCAAGAATACAACTAGCCTTACCTGGAGCCTTTTCAAGGATTGTTTCTTGAGGATGATGGAGAGTCCGTTGAGGGAATTGGCAAAGACAGCGATGAGGACCCCTATGATTGAGCTCAGTGGGATGGTAGCTCCCCCAGTCAGATCTTCAGACGGAGGGACCGAAGAGTTAACTTCATTGCTGAGGTCACTCCCAGAGCCAATGCTGTGAGCGGCTCCATGCAAGGGACCAAACACGGAAGCTGCGGCTCCTCCTCTTACGCTAAAATTGCTTGGGTCCGCGAGAGAAAGGTCCGAAACTGCCATGTGGAGGGAATTTTGCAAAAATTTACGCCAAACAAAGTTTTCTCTAAACTGATGGCCTCATCACAGATACTGAATGCTTTACAAAAATATATGAGGCGAAATTTGGAAATTTTGTCGAAAGATAAATTCGAATGAACTTTTCCACGTTCAGAGAACTCACGCTGGTCAAATTACCTGGAAGAAGGAAAACGAACGGTTTTGAGTTTGTTAACCACCTATGATCTCACTGCACGTTTAATTTAAATTCATTTGTTGTATCATATACAGTGAATATTTATAAATGTCATTCAAAAGCAGCTTTTGAATGTCAGTTTGTAAATATAACTATACATGGGGCAATTTGTAACTATTAAGTAAAATAAGCGATGTTGAAAAATGTGACATGATAGGGATGATTTTCCAAACAGCACAAATAATAAATTTGATGACACTGAAACTAACTGCCGAATACGTCAATCAAATGAGTCGCTTGCAACCTCTCAAGCTTGATAAAACAAAATGTTCCCATAAAAGGTTGAGGCTGCACGGAGGCACGATCAATGGGGACTAGAATGGATATCATGTGGCGACTATCAGAACTATTATTTAATAGCTCTGATGTACGAAAGTATGCCAACTCATATGGTGATCATTGACACTGGCTTTGTTCAGATTTGCTTCAATCGATGAGCTCATACTTCTGTACCCAAAATCACAATCTCCTATCAACTGTAAGTCGTTCCTTGAGTTTTGGTGAGTTCATTAAATGTGAAAACGGTAAAATGCTCAAGACCACATATCGTTTTGAAAAACATGGCACTCGTGCGCTGAAATAATTTTACCGCTTATGTTATTTTTTACAACATTCTCTCTAAATTTAAATTAATCCACGACACCCAAGGCTTACAATGCTTCACCTAAAATCAATTGATAAAAAAAATGACAGCGTCTGAATGAGTACCTCATTCAACTTTTCAAAGACATGAACTTTTGAAAGTGGTTGAATTTAAGCTAAATAACAAATTCAGATTTCAATTACCATCCCTACTATCTGGGTGGCGGTTAAGTTTTGCTATTAGAAATAACTTTCTTCACCGTTTATTTGCTTTACGTACTGCAGAGCACATCGTTCAAACAACCTATTTTTTTAGTGTATCGCACATGACCACGCGTATAAGTTTTCATAGCAATGTACGTGAATGCGATTTATTGCCCAGGTTACGTAGCAACGAGAATACAAGCTCTCCAAACAAACATTGGAAAGCCTTGGTCATTAGTCAATGTGTTCTTAGAAAACGCGCAGGGAATTTTATGGACAGTTACACAACTATCTTCGTTATTATTAACAGTAACCGAGCGATACGATGACCAATATAAGTAATTTGGCAATTGATCGTATTTTACAATAGGAACTGCAAATTTAGATGACCTGAAGACCATTTCTTCGTTTGAGTCGGTCCTTGTCTGCACTCGTGCTGGTCCAGCGTTCATTGTTAGTTGCCCTGTGCAATCTCATGCAGACTCCTCGCCGCGGGGCGAAAAGTTTAATTTAAAAAAATAGAAAGTGGATTCGGAACATTTTCCTTTACCCTTTTCTGCTCTATTGTTTCTCTTGCAGGAACAGAGATGAAGTATGACCCCGATGGTCTTCTGCATACTAGTGCTCACACTGTTAGTACTCTGTCTCTCATGAATCGACGAAATGGGAGGAAGAAAAGGAAACATGGGCGATTTTGTTGTGTCTGTGAATGCTTCTTGTAAACAACTGAAACAAAACTTGAAGGATATGGCTCGTTCTACCGGAACCCTAAGTGTTGTTATTTTGCAAAAAATGTCAATGAATTAAAAAGTAAGGTAGCATATGTAGCTTGAAGGTATTTTTAAGACACGAAATATTTACGTATTTACATCAAATGATGCTAAAATGAGAGGCAAAATCGAAAATATATTTGGGATGTTAGGTGTCTGCATGAGGTGATGATAGGAGAGGCAAGAATGGTTGTACACTTACTTGAACGATGTCCAAGTTATGCAATGGCATGGAGGAGTTTGTAAGATGGATGGGAAAAAATAAACCAAGAGCAGAAATGTGAGAGTTCAATAATTCGTGCGTATAGATCGTAAAGTGGAAGGAGTGTGAACAAGATGACGGTTTAGAATGAGTTGGTTGATGGAGTGTTCTGTTGATGGAGTATTCTACGGTACGAATGGGCATGAATTCAGGAAAAGGAGAAGAGACGTTTGAGAGCGTTATCGACATGTGTGGAATCCGGTGATGGACGATGGTTGAGAAAACCTGTTGGGAGGTGCATGCACATCAATTGACTATAGGAACGGGATAAATTGGTCCGTGAGAGAAAAGTTAATATGCGTAGGTAGCTAGGAACCATTTGAAAATGGCTAGTGAATAAAGTATGAATTAAAGTCTTGGTGAGAGTAAAAATGTTTAGTCGGTAAATAATGGAGACAATAAATGGCGAGGAAATTGACCAACGTCTGCTCAGAGGTAGCGAAAAGTGAAAAGATGAAAACAAGTCTTGATGGAAAGCAATAAATGAGGAACAGTTGAAAAGTGAGACGAAAAAGAATGTCATTAGAGATGGAAATAATATTGACCATATTTGAAAGGCTGTAACAGGAGAATGTTAACAATGAGTTGAAGCAGCTGGAAAGCAAGTTGGAAACGAGATTTGTGTCTTGCAAAAAAAGACGAGAATTGAAAAGTGAATAATGAAAGGAAGAGATAAGCCTAACTCTTGCAGAAAAAAATATTTTTGAGAATTGGCAAATAACGAACTTAAAAGACACATTTCAATGAAAATAGGTGTGTTAATATACGCACAATACTCAACAGACGCATTAGTGAAACGATGAAGTGATGCAAATACATTCTCAAATACGGGGTAAATATCTTGCAAAAACTTTGCTAGTGGATTAAAAAGTTCTGGCGGTCTGGCAGGACATGAAGAAAGTAAGAAAAAAATCATAGGGAGTACAAGAAATGATGGATGAGAGAGAAGGGATGATTTTTGAAGCAGAGGACTTATGATGGACGGCATATGTTTCGCTGCTTTGAATACTTATTGAGCGTGAAGGCGATATAAAGAAGCACGAGTGACATATGTACAGCAGTCAGCGTTAGGCGGCAAGACTGTGTTCAGTTATGCAGTTGGATGGAAGAGTGATGACCGGCGACCGAGGCAGATGTGGTAGTGAAGAAAATGTATCTGAGAATTTGAAAGGGCTAGCTCTACGATTGTTTGAAAAGATAAGTGGCGCAATTATATTGAGCAGGTTCGTACCAGTTCCGTTTCGTTATTGAACGGTAGCAAAAGAGAGAAGAAGCATGTATAATTCTAAATGTGGTAGCTCAAGAAGAGTCAGTTTGTGCGTCGTCTTACAATTTGTAGAGCGATATCATGCGCAGAATCAGAACTAGTTGTTTTAACCCTTTGAGTATCACACAAACGCCTCAGTCCGGGATCAAAGTTTCTCCTATGCTCCAACACTATAAACACTTTTTCAACCAGAGGACTATCGGGGCTCCCTAAGAACACTAATCAGGCAATGTATCGACGCTTTATCATAGGCTTAGTTAGACGAATGAAACACAATTGACAAGGTTTGATCAAATTTGAACAACTACTTATGTATTCAGGACTGAAAGGGTTAAAAGACGAGCACTGTGATGTCGGAAAAGATGCAAAGTACCTGGTTATACATACATGACGTGTGGGGTATTTAAGATGACTGGAAAAATTAGCAAGAAAGGAGTTGCTGTGAATAAACAGAATGCGGATAGCAGAATTGGTCATTTTAATGAGCTATGAGAACAATGCCATACCTGAATGACAAGTAAGTAAGACCTTGAGTTTATATGTAAGTGTTGAATCTTGTATCGAATCGGAATTGGAGTGAGTGAATATTTTTAGGTGCGTAGATGACCAGATAAAGGTATAAGATTAACCTTAAATATTTAATGTGTAAAAATGTGAGAGAAAAGTCTCAAAATTACTTGAATGGATTGCAGTGTATGTAAGTTGAGCCAGTAACTAATTAATATAACTAAAAGATAATTACTAAGGTTAGAAACTAGGTTTTAGAAACTGAATTTTGAATCGCTTGTATATTCGGGAAAATAAAAGTTGTTGCTAGTACCGGCGAAACGAAAGGTTATTTTAGGGGTGAGACAAAACCAAGATAAAAAACAAGGGAGATGAAGAGATGAAGGAAGTGAAACCCTCTAATACTTGGTTAGAATGATGCTTCACTGAAAGTAAGCGGTCGGGGAAAGAGGTGGGACTCGTAAGGGATACCACAGATAAGAAGCTTTGAAAGTGTTAAAAATGCAGGGTTCCTGGCCTCAGGGGTAATATTACCTTTATTAATTACAACTATTCTCACCGTTGGGTTTTTAATGCCGTATAGCTACTAACGCTTGAAGGATGTGAGGTTTAAGCTTCCTTTTCCAAGAAAAGCACTCCATGGCTACGTAAAAATCAGTGCCTGAGCTGGAATCGAACCCTTACTTCCCAGCTGTGGGGCTATCACCTTAACCAGCGCGCCATGGAGCCTAAAAACTTAGTCTATCTGATTGTGTTTTGGTAGATAATTTGGTGTTTTGCAGAGACCTCAGACTGTCTGATATAGAAAATAGAAGGCTAAGTGTTTTAGGGATAAGATGCTGAAAAAATTTGGTAGCAGTGATGAAACAGTGAGATAGCGTAACCGAAAACAAGATGAGAAAGTCACGTGCGATAAGCAAATTGTCGGATAAGGTTTTCGAAGTAAGAATGAGGATCGTAAATACAGGGCAAAAACTCAAGTGTTCTCATTAGTATAGTGACCAAGTCGGGAGTGAGAGAAAGGTGATCTAGATGAGGCCTTGTGTTGCACCTCGCCATTGTTCTCGTGAAGTGCAAATTGCAGGAGAGGAACTCGTCCATCTCGTGATAGTAGCATGTCAGCTGAGACTGTAAATTCTTGCTTGCAGTATTGCAGAACAACGAGACTACCACATAAAGCAAGGTAACGTAATGAAAGACAGTTTTCTACATAACAAAATATTTGCCTCGTGAATTAAATTCAATGAATGTTATCAACAAAGTTTCATATTTCACATAGCAGAATAGAAACGGTCCAAAAGCACAAAAGCAATTTGGTAAGACTTTTATTATCTCACAATATTAGTCTGGTGAATGTCAATGGCAATAAATGATGAGCTCCCAGGTGAATGTAGACCACGCAAGTACCAAAATAAACATTGGTCAAATGTTTGACAATTCTGCCACTCATTAATGAATATGGTCTTATTCAAACATTTAAACAAATCATTGATGTCATCTCATTATCCAATAGATGAATTACTTCAATTTACATTGAGAATTTGAATTCCTTCATCACAATCATTAGAATGAATGCACGTCATATCGACCGCATCCATACAGTCCAGAGCTTTGCGTGAGGAATATTCGCTCCCTCCTTAAATTTTAACGAAGTGCTTAGCAATCAAACACACACAACGAAGTGCTGTCATGGACAATCGAGGCTCTAAACATTACCAGTTCATCAATAGTCGTGCATATTTGAGTGAGCAAGCGATCGATGACCGGGGCATCCGAACGTCACTGGCAGCTACGTAGCTTGTCGTAAGTAATTAACGATGAGCGGGTCAGAACTGGACTCCAATTACGCTCTTGATGACTTCTTGAAATGCTTGTTGACACGTTTGAATTCTCTGAGTTACTACTATTGACTTATTTCCTGAGTTGGACAACACTTTTGTTCCATTTAGTTTCCCAGGGATGCGAGTAAAATGTAAAGGATGTTATAATATCAATAATAATATTGATGGCGAAGATGTTATGATAGTAAATACAGATTTTCATATTTCCTAATGAAGTATCCTTCTATATTCCGCCAAGCACACTGTTAATTCATATCCAAATATTTTCACACGTCGGCTTCGAACAGTTTTCATACTCTAGCGTAAAATTTTGAAAAGCTAATGTTAACTAAATATATAACAGATTAAATTCCTTCAAAACCTACTACGAGAAACGCACATGAACTCAGAACATATTTTTTGCATCAGTATTGCTAAAAACAACTGCTTCTCAATGTACGACAGCCGTCAGCACTCCATCACTGCTCCGCGGTTCTTATTTTGCGACTTTGAAATATTCTCTGAAACAGCGAGGCGCCAGCCTTGCTACGTTATGCTGTACCACAGCCGAGATCCTCTTAATTTAATTATTTATCAAAATCACAGCTCGATCAAAACGCTTAGGTTATGACTTAAAACTCTTTATTGGCTCGTCCATCTCACTCGGACGGTAGCAGTCAAATTTTTCCAAAGAGAAATTAGTGACGAACAATCGGAACCTGTGTTTCATGGACGTTTCTCGTCAATTTTAGCGATGTCACTCACATATTATTTGAGTAAATGACCATGAATGAAAATTATTGTTTACCCTGCATTTCCCCATGATAACGCTTGTTGCTTTTCTTCTCTAATATTGTTGCTGTAAAATACCATAGCAATCTCATTACTCAATTCCTGTGAGTCTCCATAACTGAAGGATGGCAGCTAAAAATAGAGCAACACAAAGTTGTTGCTGGATAACATTACGCCTACTGCCAGAGCTGAAGAGAAGTCGGTGACGTTCGCGCTAGCAATGGTAGGCCGATTTGTCTCAGAAAAAGAAAGAAGGTTGCCTTAATGCGTATAAAACAGGTCTATCGTACCAGGCCAAATAAATAGACTTCGTCTGGAGCATCATTTGAATTTTTCAATTATTGTAGCTTGTACAAGGGGGTTCAAAGAACTGAGCACATGGGTTGAATTAGGTTCGGCAAGAAATGGAAGACATGTGAAGGGAGTCGGTGGATAGTGAACAACAGAGACGAAATATTTAATTTACAAAATACATGCTAATGATGTTACAAAGGATTATTGAGTTTGGTTTTCCCTAATATAAATCCTAATTTTATGACTGTTGCCAAGCACACGTATGACAACGTTCGCTATAATCACTATTGTATCAATACTGATGATTTTTGTTCAAATTTTGGCTGATTGTGTGCAACAATTAGATTAACGCAAAGGTATTTTAAAAAAGCATTACGTTAGTATTTTTTGAGATGTATCAATTCAAATTTGGGTTTCGTTTTTTAACTACCCTACATGTAACGTAGGGAATTAATTCAACCTGAATTTAAGGTATAAATTTGTCTGACGTAAGACTTGACAAGTTGATATGGGAGCTATCAAAATCGACAGCAAAACGGCTTCGTTAAAATAATCATGAAACTTACCAAAGTAAAGTAAGCTGTTTCTTCAACATCTTAGCTAGGTATAACAAATGATATTTAAATGACCTCCAGAGGAGTGAGAATAATTTATACCAAAATTCATGCACTTACGTTACAAAGAGAAAGTACAATAGATAACTTCATGTTTATAGTTACAAAGTTACTCTGGTATATCCAGAGTAGGATGAATTTTCAGTTCAACGAATTGAGCTCAGTGAAATGCTTCACAGAGTAGCCCAAGTTCATACAGAGAGAATCGAGTCAATGAATGAAAATAAGGAAGACAACTCACTGTTCATATAAACTTCCAAAGGGACAATAAGTTAAATAAGTTTGGGTTACGAGAAGCAAAGTGTTTCGAGATGAAAAGTAGGGCAAAGAGAGCTGCACTAAAAAAAATTATGTATAAAAATCATCTTTCCTACATGAAAAAACCAGACGTTTCGAGTCACAGAACCTTCATCAGTGGAATTAATGTGCAACAAAATTACATAATTTGCTACAAATTACTTGAAAATTGTTAAAACAAGAATACACACCGAGAAGGGACGTTTTTCTTAAACCTACATATAGAATTGAAATGCAATAAATTAACGAGTGTCCAGTCTGAAAGGAACAGTAGAACGTATTTCAACAGTTTCAACAGATGTCTTCTAGCTCCTCCTACATTTTACTATATCTTGCCCTATTTTTGGCCTTAATCTAAAACACTACGCGTTGACGTACAAAAATTTTTAGAAAGATATTTCTCTCTACAGAAGTTCAAAACTGTATTCTGTATCCGATTATTTTCAGAATGATACCACTGATGATGAGTTTAGCTACTAGAAACGTCTGATTTATACAGGTCGGAAAGTAAATTTTAATTATCACTTCGCTTGGTGTGGCTCTCTCTGCATTACTTTTCATCTTGATAATAAATTAGAGATGCTTCAATTCGTAAATGTTAATGCCTCTCAGTGAGAACACGGCGTTCACAAGGGCGTGGAGTCAATGGCTCTTTGCTGAGGGGTGATTGAAGGGGCCACCCCATCCTTATTTGTATTTCTCACTAATACGCGTGTCTGTGCTGCTGTATTGTCATTGCACTGTCTAATTATCCATATTTACCTGTTCAGTGTCACGCACATCAGTGCGCCGCTTCTGAGTGACGGTAAAATTTTCAAACCTTTACACTTTCATCGATACTTACGACCAAGGTATTCTAAAATGCCCCTACGTCCATTGATGAAGGCCACGCCTAAAAAGAATATTATGGTGCGCCACAGTTTCCTATAGTAAATAGATGAGTAACCCGAAAATGCAGTAACCTGATAATCATTTTTTGCGAAATATTCAGTCTGATTGAGTGAACCAGTATACCTTCATTTTTTTCAAGTCATAACAGGCGATGTAATAATTGGAGGAAAACCATACTTCATCCTCACGCTGGAATTTTTAAATATTCGCAAGCAAGTAGTAATTACGATGCCACTGGAGGCAAAGATTCTATTTACGTACTAAAATCCAAACCAACCTAGAATACAAAGCAATTGAACTGCATATCAGAGAAGGTAAAAGTAAAATAATGATATCAGATGAACATACTTGTTATTTTTACCATAGAGATGGAGTAACATTTATTTCTGTGATCCAAATGTATGATACATCCGACTACTATGTAGAATATTTATTTCAGTTGACGAGACCTGTACAAAAAGTCTACAGCCTTCTTTTTTTCCCACTCACCAAGGGTGATGTAGACATGGTAAACTGCGCGTACTCGCAGAAGGTTCCTGAACATGTGCAAATATTTGTATCCCCTCAGCACCGCCGGTCGCGTCAGTAGCTGCCAGAGACCAACGTTTCTTGAACATTCAAAGGACTCACTAGTGAAACCTGAAAATCAGTCATATAAGCGCTGCTCTACCGTTGTTTTGTAAACTTGACTTTCGTTTGACAAATTAGGCTTTGAATTAAGGGTATTATCGAATCTCCTATTGACTTCTGGTATAGATTAGTCGAATTTTAACAAATTGGAGGCATTCGAGTCATATCAGCTGCGTGCGACACGTGCTCGTCGCATTTACACTTTCTCGAAAATAACTAAACGTATGCAGCAGCGGCATCCTCAGCTCCTGAAGACTGTGATCACAGGTGACGTGACCTGGGTGGACGGGAACGATCCAGAAACCAAGGCACAGTCATCACAATGGGAGCACTCACAGTCCCACAGCCAAAAAAATATGACAGATTAGGAACAAGGTAAAGGTAATGCTGCTTGTTTTTTCGACAACCAGAGTATTGTGGATCATGAGTGTGCACCAAAAGGGCAGACCATCAACAAGGAGTACTACCAAGAAGTCCTCAATCTTTTTTGTGATGTAGATCGGTGCAAAAGACCTGACTGTTGGCCGCGCACAAGTAACACCTGCATCACGACAATCCACAGCCTCTTTCATCACACCTGGTCCAGGCTTTCTTGACCATGCGCAGCATTCCGCAGGTTCAACAGGCTCCCTGCTCACCTGACATGGCCCTTTGTAATTTCTGGTTGTTCCTGGAGATGAAGACAACACTAAAAGGGTCTTGTTTTGAGACCAGCGACGGAACAGCTTCGCACAATCCTAAAAGAAGATTTTTAGAACTGCTTCCAGCGATGTATGGACCTCTGGGCTATGTGTGTGCAATCCCAAGGGGCCTACTTTGAAAGGGATCAAGTGTTTCATCAACTACGGTACAGAACTTTTTTCCCGGCTCAAAGCACTATACTTTTTGCCCATATTTCGTACCCTGTCTTTCTTTCGTTACGAAATGTTAATGTAAGAGACTAAGAAGATGAAACCATATGTTTTGTTTCAATTTATTCTACGTTACGTAGGGTATTCTGAAAACAATGCATACGTGCATACAGTTAACCTTAAACACATTGTGATATTGTTTATCTGCAATATTTGTAAGCGTTCACTTGAAATTACTTTCTTGTTCTGAAGCCTCACTCTAGTCGTTAAGTTCAGAAGCCTTGACTTCATTCATCGTACAACCAGGGTCATAATTCGCCTGTTTAAGCTTGTTCCCAAACGAAACGTTTGAAGAATGTGCAATAATGATGTAAAGGCAATATCAATTCATTAACGAGTACTGTGATCGTGATATATATCCATAAAATTTCTCAGCATGCTTAATTAGGAACAGGTGCCGGAAGACTAATATTTTTTGCATGACCCTTGTGCCTTATTTATATAAAGTTTTGCATAAATACTCAGCTACAAGCTCAGCTTTCTCCGTTGTGCTAAAAGTTCGCTGAGTTGGCTCTGATAAACCAACCGACCTCTAAGATAAGGCTGTATGGAGCGCTTTTCCTAGTTTCTCGAAACTATCATTTGAACTGATATATGTGCTTAACGTCAATCATGCACAACGAAACAATTCAAACTCGATATTAGGTAAAAATGCTTTAGCTAAATTAATAGAAAATATGTGCATGTACAGCCTGCTCCAGGTTTTTGTGCAAGATAGTTTTTCTTAACTATTAACTCAAAAATCTATCAGTCATAATCAATTTTAGAAGTTGAATCCATGTAAGGTTTTAACTGTTATATAAGAGTTTTACTTCGATCAGTCCAATACCAAGAAAGATTTTCAAATGTATCAAATCTAGTTTGATTTTAGCAGGGCCACAATTTTGAGCGCCGACATGAAAAGTCTATAAAAATACAGGATTTTCAAATTTCTTAGTTTTTCTAAAAATACTGAGATAAGGTTAAAACATACAAACATTTGAATACCAATATTTTTAGCACAATTTAAGGGGAACGTACTAGTATTAATAATTAATGTACTCCCCACGTGTTTCAACAATAACCAGAAGACGTGTGTCCATGCATTTCGTCCAATTTTCAATTTCATTTCCAGTAATACCTTTAACACAAGTATCAAGGTCACTTTACGGGTGATTCTTGGTGAAAATTGACGTCCCAACTTGTAAACGCGTTACCATGATATTTCCTACCATAACATTTGACAGTACACAGATTCTGCTAAAGAGAGCAGTACAATGCATTTTTTTTTACTTGCTGCAATATAGGAGATACTATGTAGACGACACGTGACCCGTTGGGTCAAATAAAATTTATCAAAATCAAACCGTCTCCAGAAATGTATCCTATGCAGTTAAGTCGGTATCCACAATACAGGATTTGAACGGAGAGTATAAACTTCGAATATCTCAGATCCGACACGGTTTCAAGCAAGCCAGCAAACAAACAAGCAAGACGACCAGAGTTTTAGTATTATACAGATATTTAAGCTCAAGTCCCGGCTAAGAACTAAGGTTTCGGCATAAGATTTCTGTAGAAACCTAGAGAATGGCTCACTTGGATGGTTCCTGTTTTAACATTTTTTTCTAGGTCCAGACTCGTGATGGAGTTCAAAACTAAAGAACGCTCAATGAGAAACTTGCAGCTATTTTTTATACGAACAGGACCAGAAACCTTGTAGCTCGACGAGTTTTTTATTTATAGACACACGTGCAATCGATCCCTGTATGTCAGTGCATTTGTTTGTTGGTTATCTTCACGAGAAAAACCTTTTGTTCTAGCGCCGTTTTCATGGAAGTAAATACTCTTAACGAGCAGCAGAAAATGACTACACTCGTAATGCAGGAAAAGTGTTGAAAGTATCAGTGGAATTGGACCTCCGCTGATATTCGAGCGATGACTCTCGAGTCTCATGCGTACTCAAAATATTGGTTAACAAATAATATTATGTTTTCAATGTCCCTTATTACTCTTTGCAATGTCTCAATCTAGGGGCTCTACGAGCGAGCGGCAAATTTTGCGAGAGAAACCCTTGAAGCAGCAAGCTTCTACGAAACTGAAAACACTTCAAAATAAACACATCAGTTGTTGAAACAAAGATATTCTTACAAGTGTAGAACGTTAACAACATACATTTCGTATTCACAATTTAGATATAATTTTATGTATATACTTTATCAGGAAGAAGCCAAAAACTAGTAGGAACTGTTCCCACACTTTTTCCTTGGGAGTCTTGCACGTGTGAACTCTTCATAGATTGGATTTAAAAAAACTGTCACTTGATGGAGAATCTGCGATCATGTGGCAAAATCCACGGCATAAGACTGCCGCTCTACGCACTCAATAAATAAATTCATTGCTTGCTTTGTGAATTCCAAATAGAACTTAGGTTTCGTCATAAAACTTGAAGCATAATACTCATACATAGCGTGATAAGTGTATTGCTCATATCACAAGCTGTTTCCAAACTTCTCAACAAAATTTTCGCAACAGTAATCCTTGAGACAATTTAATCCGTAAGAAAACTCTCGAATTACATCTACATAGATCCTAAATAAAATCGAAACCTTCACGCATTCATGTATCACAGATCACAGTTGTCTCAAGCTAAAAAACGTGTTTTGCCGACACGTTATGAAGGACGCAGTCAACTAATTGAATTTTTTAGTCCCTTTGATAACACCAACGTGAAGTTCACTCCTCGTGCAGCTTAATATATCAGTTCTTTGTTTGGCTGTTCGAAATTCGATTATTTTAAATACTGTAAAAAGTACTCATTCAATCAACTCGACTTCGAGCGATTTATTTGTGCAATTTATTCGTCTTGAGTATAAATAATATTTTTGAACTTTTATTCGAGATTAACTGTTATATTTCTTGTTACTTTACAGCAAGAGTGGTGAAGGGAATACCATTGATCGTGTTGTATATCGGAGATCGACCAGCGACGTTCGTATGACGTGTGCATTCATCATGGGATAATTGAGATTCGTGATAAGTAATGACCTTGCAGGCGGTAAGTTCTTATTTTTTCTGAAGTCGTGCACAGCTCCCAGCAGGACAACCGTGATTATGAAAATTTCAACGCACCGTGACGTCAGCGAGGCTTGCTTTTGGGAGCTTAATGCACTGACTACACGGGAACTTCCCTGCCAGTGTTTGAGCAATATGGTAAATTGTCTCAGAATTTTAAACGATAGGTGAGCAATAAGCTCACAAATGTTAATGGGAGACAAGGGACTGACAACAAATTTCACAAAAAATGTTTTATTATTAGAAATATCGTTACGACCGAACAAATATTCCCAAAAACGAATCAATTGTCAGCGAAGGCTGATAATTCAAGTTTCATTAAAATCATATGAAATGTTTTTGTGTCAACTTTGGGACATTTGAAAAACTAGATTTTGCAATGTGTAATATAGGTCACAATGTAATATAATGTATGTATAATGTTATATGTATGCACGTTACATATTATAATATTATTGTTACCAATTGGTAAAGGATCTCAAATAAAAAAGTTCAACTTTCATACTATATTGCATATGAATTCATATGAAACTCTGGGAATACTATATATGGCTAAGCAACAAGGAGGAAACATTGAACAGCTTTCTGAAAGTAAGATGTTTTACGTCTCTCCCAATTCATTTTTCGAAATTTCGACCAAAGCATTCCCGCTATAGCAGCGAAAGGCGCACATGGAATCAGTAATCACTTAGCTCACTTATTGTAGCACTCGTCTCATGCAGTAGAGAACCCCAAGTTCAGGTAGTCAAAGACGACTATCTATAATTTCACATGAAAGACAAGCCAACTGCCAGACTTTGGCAGTTGGGTTGTCTCCTCCGAGAGAGGAAAATTTTCCCTTAAAAAATGCAATACCTGATATTTGTTTTCTGTCTTGCTTCATGCTTTTCAAACGGCATGGCGATGGACACGCATAGGGAAGGCACAGTTAATTTTTATTAGCTGCCTCCGAGCTCTGCCCGTTGCACGAGAGGGCAATGTATCATCTATCTATCTAACTATGCTAAAGCACATAATATTGGTAAAAACAGGAAATAAGTTATTTCTTAGACAAGTGTTATTAAGGAGCAGGGACAACACTTAATTCAGAATTCTTTCATCAGTTTTCAATTTTTTCTTTTTAGGGCTTTCAATGCAAGGTTCAGACGAGAAATAAGATTTCCCAAAGGCCTACGGCACTTTATTTCTAAGGTTTCGAATATTACATGAATTTATTATCAAGAATTAATTTGCTTTAAAGTTTTCTAAAGAACCTGTATGACTATCATAAATACAAACAAATAATATATGATAATGTGAGCTCAAATCAGGGGAAAGTCGAAGTGTGCCGACAAATCGGGCACATTGGTGGTTGATCTTGGGCTGCTCTTGGAGAATGTAGAGCGCTTCTCCGACAGCAAGTCTCACAGGATCGTAGTATCTCTGGTGGAAGGATGTATTTTCCTCCAGCATATCACGGGCCAGTTTGGTGCCGTACCAGTTCGTTATTCGTATGTACTTTAGTTGCACCTGAACTTAGGTGGAATGTCTAGCGACGGTTGAGTCGTCTTCATTTAGTTTGCAACCTTCATTTAGGCCTTGAAAAAGCACACCACACTGGTTAGTTGGAGACAATTTAGAGTTTCTTCTAAGTTACTACTCAGAATTGAGTTTTTTGGTGAAAATTTTTAGTAATACTAACATTATTAGTAATATGTACTAAATTTTTCAGTGTGATACTAGACTTGATTACTAAAGAAAATATTATTATTGTGTGTGGCTGTAGAAATTTGTTAGGAAACAAGAAGAAGCATTAGAAGGTCAAACGAGACTTCAAAATAGTGACCGCGGTACACTGTATAATTTTAGAATAATTCTAAAACTGTGATCATCCATAGTACCCTGCATACTCTTCAGTAATAACGTAGAGCAAAAATTCAATCATCATCTCTCAGTAAATAAATACTGTTTTTTCATCGTATTACGGTTACGGTTAATTTTGAGTAAAATGAATTATTTACTTTATTTTTAGTTTTTTTACAGGAAATGAAGACGAATCATTAGATGGAACAGGTTTGGAACGTAGTCTTGTGACAAATAATAAAAAAAGGGTCACAACTCTTACCATTACTTCTTTGATTTCTTCACTACACGTAAACGACCATCAAAAAAATGTAAACGTTTCGGGACTCTCCCATCATCAATACAATCAGAAAATATTGAGGAAAAAAATTATGTAAAAATTACAGACATTACCAAAGCAGATGAGGTTACACAAACGGGGCACATTAAAACTACAGTAGATGAAGTGATCCTGGGGAATTTACCTATTGACTAAATACGAAGGGTGGGCACTATTTTTATCATTTAACGGTTTCAGCTTGTTAATATAGAGAAATTCTGAAATTCTAAGAGCACTTCTATTACTAACACAGTTTTATTATTCAAATATCATATTATTTAAATGTTTTTCATTATTATTTAAACACAAGCTTATTTTACGTAAGGTGTTTTTCATGACTTTTTCTAAAATAGCTGGAATTATTCTGTTGATTTCTTCAATGGTGTTGTGTTTTAACTCACAGAGAGTATAAGGCAAATTGATGTAAACATTTCCTTTTATAAGGAAACAGTTTCAAATCTTTTGTTAAGATGTATTGTAAAGGTCTTCGTAAAATTCCAAGTTGACTGGAATGTTGTCTAGTCGACGTTTTTCAATCTGCTGCAAAACTAAATGAAACACGTTGAATTACACATGCATTTCGTACCGATCTCGGTCTGCCAAAGCGTTCTTTGTCTGCTGTTGAGCCTAATTCTATGAATATTGAAATCATTGTAATAATGAAATGTTTGAAAGGCCTTTGTTGATTAAATGTTCTTACGACGTCCGTCTGCACAGCAACTAACGATTCGTTGTGAGAGAAATAACTCTCTACTATATTTGCTCGTTGAGCCTTGCTGTATTTTGGGATTTTTGAGACATGATGGCTGTGTAAATTTCGATTGCAAAATATGCCTCCTCCAATCCGTATCATTGATACACGATGAAACTCCAAAATTTTATTTCATTTCATATGTAACGCATTTTCATAACTGTACTAGTTGTCGTGAAATAAATTTCCAAATTGAAGAAGCAGCTTTTGCGCCACCCTGTACCTAGAAACAACCTTCGTCCACTTTCCCCCCCACTTCCACTCACAAGCTCTAAGGTCCCCCGTGTAATCGTCGTCTTGTATGCTGCTCGTGAGCAGAAGCGAGTTTCTCAGTTTCGTACGCTGCTGCAGGTGTCGCGACTAATTGCAGACAGGAGGCAAGTACACGTTCGGTTCTTGGCTTCATCGCCATGCCGTATAATTTCCTCGTTATCGTCCCCAGCGAGCACGCGTCCTGAGTTCAGGACAGGGAAGGACGGTCGAGTTGGGAAAGCATGACGCGAGGGACCAGCGCTACGCGCCAGCGAGAGGCACTCCAAGTGTCTTGACCATGAATCCATGGACGTTTCCGCTGGCGTTTTGGCTGCGTTCGAAACCGTGCTCTCAACTACCTCTTGACCAGCCGTTGGAACTGAATTTTTTCGCCGGATGCTTTTTGCTCAGAAAGTTATTTTAGTTCCATCCACTTTCCTCAAAAGGGGAATTTATGAAGCTTAAGGTCAAAAAGATGTTTCACTCTAATAGCGCGTGTTATTGTATTGAATTAAAATTTATTAATGATACTTTTAACTTCGTCTACTAGGTTTCATTCACGATTATATTTTTTGTAAAATAAAACTTGAAATTGCTTAAAGTATCTTTTGGCCTCAAAAATTCAGAAACACGACAACTTTTTTCTGGAAACAAGAATCTTAACGCTCACGTAGACCAGAAAATGTTTGGCTCGAATGTAAAATGCTGGAATACCAGTTTGCTTCGGTGACTTTCAATACCCATCGATGTAATCGTGAAAAACTAGCATTTTTTGACTACTAAAACTCTCGCTGTGGCTCTAAGTTTATCAAATAGGTATCCTTTTTAATGAAAAAACTGCAACTGGCAAATTGCACACCATTCTTGCATCGAGGTCACTTCAGATCAGGTAGCAGAGCTCGATTTCTTTTAGTTCCCGGATTATTGCGCGCAAAAATTTCACCTACAGAAAGTGTCCATATTTGAGTAATAGCAAAAAATGGCAAAAATCTATTGTAATGCTAACTGTGAACCTCAAGAAATACGAGTATATTAACAGACTGGGCCATGCAGACAATGTACAAAATGCAATAAACTCTCCGGACTCTTTAGTAGACATACAAGAATTTAGAACCTTCAATCGTATTCATCAAGCTACATTTCCGAGCAGGTTATTACCTATAACTGTTACCATTTCAGGAAATGAGTGAGCGTCAAGCAATTATTGAGCTTCATCGAGCGGGAGTGTCGAAGCCAGATATTCTTTTCAGCTAAAAGTGGCGAAATCCAAAATTTACGATACTGAGGATCGAATCAATGAACTCAGTACTGGAAAAGACCGTTGTAAAAGTGGACGCCTGCGCTCAGGCCGCAGCCCAAAGGTTGAGGAGGCCGGGTGTATCAAGGGTCAGAAGAAATTCAGAGTGATACGGGAGAAATATTACCAATTACAATATATTATCGAAAAATAAATGAAAACTAGAACCAAATTTACCTCGAACACTTTCCCCCAAAACTGAAGAGGCTCCAACAGCTCACTGACCTACAGAAACAGAAACGAGCCGACAGAGCTTAGACTCTGAAATTCCTAATTCACGGCGCGCGAGAAGGAAAGATTATCTTTCGTGATGGAAAAATATTCAAAATAGTGGCAAAATTTTGTCCTCATAATGACAGATACCGGGAGAGCAGCTTGAAGACATCCTAAATGGTGTAAGAAATGTTTATCACCGTCAAAGGCCGACCTCGGTGATGGTTTGGGATGTTCTCCCCAATGTGAGGGTTCCCCTCAGTTTAGTTACAAAAGGTACGAAAGTAAAATCGATCTCTTAAATTGATTAATATTTGGTTTCTACCTTTCGTGAAATGGCATAGGACTTGGGTAGATACCCGTAAAATACAACTCAAATCGTTCCTATTTCCATTTTCTATTCTATTTGCTATTCAAAAAGAAGACTCATCTAAAGAAAGATGATATCATCTCCCCGTAAGACGGTGCTTCATCTCATACGTTCAAAAAAGCTAAGAAGTGGTGTCAAGCCAAATTTCTAGAGTTCTGGAATAAAGAAGCATGACGTCCATGGATAACATACACCATACACCAAAGTGAATTTAGCGTTTGGCCAATGTTTTAGGCGGATGCCTCTGCAACGCCCCATCCCACTGTCGATGAAATGATATTGTCCCTGAAGAAAGCGTTGGACAAAACTACGCAGCAGGAGCTACGTACAGCGACTGGACAGAAGTATTTGCACAAATTTAATTTGATATGTTTTGAAAACTTTGGGCTCTGGTTGGGTAAATAGAACAGGTAGTCCAAATAACATATATGAGGAAAAAATTTTTAAACAGAACAGATCAAAATTTATTGAGAGTCAAAACTTTTGTCCCATTCTTTGATTTTGTTTGGTTGATATTTCCTTGTCAATAAATCTTGTTATTTTTGGCTTAGATATTCTGCTAAATATTTGTTCTCTTAATACCTGTGCTTTTTGCCCCAAACACGAGTTCGAAATTGTCAAAACACATCAAATACAGAACTATGGACATAAGCTCCCCGAACAAGAAATTAAACATCCATTGTTTTGCGAGCTCTAGTTATTTACTCCGTCCATCAATCGATTTTCAAAGCTGTAACTGAAGTTAAGGTTATATGTAAATACTGAACAGAAAACAGTCTTTATTCAGAGCTGGCTGGGTATAGACTTGTTTCATTGCTGCTCCACAACGATGGTACTAAAGTAAGACGGCTTGAAATGGAAAAAAAGAACATTTCGTTTGGTCGGGCTAAAGGACACCCGCTGAAGTAAGAAGCGTAATTTACTGGTGCTTCATGCAACATAGTTTTGTAGGTCTGCCAACACAGAAAACAATCCGGTACATACGGCAATTCAAGGCAAAATTATGATCGGAAGAAAATTCTAAACGATACGGACCGTGTGTACCGAATCGTTGACCGGAATTACTTCGCATCAAGTATGGAACTACAGCGAAACGTCAATGACGGCCCTCCTCCTGCTGTTTCTGAACGAATTCTTCGTATGGAACTCCATGCAATAGATATATAGAGCAGAGTGACTCGTGAATGACCGATGCTAACTCCTACCCATAAGACCACTAATTTAAAACGGGAAAAAGCACACTCACATTGAACTGTAGAGTAATGGAAAAGTGTCGTGTTGTCAAAAGAATCACAATTCTGTCTCTATAGCAATGATGTCCGCCGTCGTGTTCATCGAAGTTGCTGGATATGAAGCTTTCAACGAAGCTTGTGTGCAAGAAGCGATGCAAGGAGGAGAGTCTGTCAAGTTCTGAGGCTGTTTCAACTACACAGAAGTGGGTATTTTAGGTGAGGTATTCGTCAAACTGAACCAGCATGGCAACATTGAGCTGCTACATAACAAAGTTTTGCCATTTGCGCAGTATCTTAATGAAGAAAGGCATGTTGTTGTGTCTATCTTTCAAGATGACAACTGCCATGTCAATCGAGCTAGAACTATCATTAATTGGCATGACAGTTATTTAGGGTATGCCAGTCCTTTAGATTAACCAGCTATGTCCCCAGACTAGAACGCAATGAAAAATTGTAAGACCACGAGTTAGACGGCGAGAAGATCATCCACGTTCTGTGGCCGCACTACGAGATCAGTTGATGCAAAAGTGGTTTAAAATCGACCAAGGGTACGTAAAGAACAGTTGTAGGGTCAATGACTCGGAGAATTGCCGCCATTATTCGTGCTCGTGGAGATCCTACACCATATTAGCATCAGGTGACTATTTTTTTTTGTCCATGGAGCTCACTTATGTCCAAGCACTGTACGTGCGTCATTAAAAAGTTTCAAAGGAAGACTTCTGATAGTTATCCGGGTGGAAGAATTGAACAGAAAAATAGACTCATGTGGTGTTTTGAGATGCTGTTCTTTACATGCAATATTCCCTTATATTTTATTATCCTGTTCCCCTATACCAATATAAAAATTTAATTTACTCCGAAAACTTCCTTTGCCCTCTGTAAAGGTCATGAAAATACTCGTTTATTCAGTACAAAGTTAAATAAACTCAAGCAAATCCTGTACAAGTATAAACACCTAGAGCTGGAAAACAACGGTAATGCAATTCAGTTAAAGGGCCAAAATGCAGAGCATTTTTTAGGGCATTAATGAGAGAAGTTTGACTTATGTTGGTGGAAACCAAAGGCGATAAATTATTGCCCTTGTTAAATCTTGTTATTTCAGCCATTTGGTTGGAGTAACTAAAGTTAAATTTACCCATTCTCTCCAATCATGGTACAGCTAAGCGATGGTTGGAACCAACTTCGCCGTCATTGATTTAAAAATTCCTAAGTCTCATAATCAAGTTTCCATTTATTTTTTCTACACTCATAAAGCTTATTAAGGCCTCGTGACAACCATTCAACCTACTAAGCTTTCGAATTTTTTATGGCTGGTTCATCTTAAAAAATAATTTGAGATAATAAAGGGCATAAACTATTGAAATCATTTCCACAGGGAAATTATAAGCTATCAGCGTCTGAAATTTTCAACGCCAAACAAAAGCAATTCTTTAAAAAAATATGCACAGTATGATGAAGAAACAAAAACTTTTGAGTAGTCTTCCAAATGTCATGCAAGAGAGGCCACTTTCAATTGGCCTCTATACATGTAATTGTGCACAATACGAACGAAGCAAGTGCAGAGCACAATTTTGCACTCATTTTAACTGGAGCTGATCTTGAGGCTTGCAGAATGCATTTTACGTTTAGACATTATTCGCTCAAGCCTCAATGCTATTAGTGCCTGTTTCGCTTCACATACAACGCACTTTACTCGAGCGCAGCCACAGACTCTAGAAGTTGAACGAAGCAGATCAATTCACGGCAGCAACTCGCACCGTGGTATAATTATTTCAGGGCTGTGGAGGGAAGTAATGTTCAGTCAGGATTGACAAATTGGGGTCTGCTATCAAGTGAGGTCTGTCACCGAGAGAGCTATATATCATGCCGGGGTGCATTATTATTGAAAGTCAAAACACCCGCATGGCGGGAAGCTCTAGAGAAATAATTTCGCGATGTTTTTCCGGGGCGCAAAATTGATCAACAATTATCAGTTGTAACAAATGATGATACCGAATCATTTACAAGTTCTTGTTAACCAAGGTTATTTTTTCATGAACTTTCACATTCATGGGGGTGATGGAATTTGTCAGGATGACAATACTTGCACACCAAGCTCCCACGTATGTAGTTCGAAAGCTGGCAATTAGAATGACGGATCATTTACTAACATGGAATAGCCTCCATAATTTCCAAAATCTAACCTAATTATGGATTTATAGAACAAGCTTAAAAGGAAAGTGCAGGCTTTATCACCTCTTCCATTAACGTTGCTAGATTCAGACCAACAACTAATACAACTGCGAATGAAATTAAAATAGAGTCATTGCAAAATTTGTAACATCAGTGCGACACATGATGGCAGCTGTAATTTCTTTAAATTCATGTCTTATTACCGTTCAAAATTGAGAGACTTCTTGGAAACTTCCTTCACCATAGAATTTTTCCAGGGTACCCACGCGCTCACCATAGGCTCATTTCCCTCTTTCTCGCGACGTCTTCTAACTGTTGCTATCTACATATACGATTTTCATGGTGTACCCACACTTCCTCTTTCTCATACAATAAATTTCATCACTGTATTAAGCTAACTCTGCTCGTTGGCGAATTTATTTCCACAAGCCTGTTTTTAACTTTTTATTCCAAATTTTCCCACAGTTCCCTTACAACTTTTGACTTCCGCGTACCTACTTTGTTCTCATTCTATCGAACCGTGAAACTGTTGCAAAATAATTATCAATGGACTTTCATGCTCATTGTGTCTGCGTTCATGCCGAACGTGGGATTTTTCGCCTCTTCTCATTCTTGAAAATTGGGTTCAAAAATTACTTGTTTGCAAACAGGTGGTTTAAATTTGAAGCCTAATAACTTTCTATGTGCTGTAAAATTTGTGTTACCCAACATTAGTCTTTTCCATTAGCGATTACAATGATTATACGTAGATAATTAGTTATCATACACATCGTTTTTTGTACGATACTTCATCAAATCCCTGACTTCAATCCGAATGCAGAAACTGCGACATGAGAATTACAGGCTACTAGAATTAATTGCGGAAATGCGATTTCATTTTTATCATTATTTTTTTAGTTATCTCTGATAAATTTTCTACTTCAATGTTTCCCATAGATGTTTGGCACGATTGAGTCCAGGGAATTGACATGGCCGCGGGAGAACTTTGATTTTGTGCTTCATAATCTATTCGGATGTTAATGTTGAGCTGCGTTTAGGGTCGTTATTTTGCTGAAACAGCCATGTGCTTTTTTGTAAAAAACTTGTCACGCTTGGAATGAGACTCTTCAACATTTGACAGTACGTGGCCCCATCCATGTTCTCATCAATGATATAAAGTGTACTAAAGTCATGTTCTGTGAGACAACCCTAGACAATAACACTGTCACTTCCGTGCATCTCAGTTGGCCTGGAATTATGCCACCCATAAGCTCTTCTTTATATCCACACATCGAGTGAAGGTACGAGCAAACAATTGAATGTTGATGACATTAGATCAAATATTAGTCTTCGAAAATGCATATCCTTCCTTCAAGTGGTCTTTCGCAAAGCTTGTACTATTTTCAGCGTAGCTTTTGCGCGGTATGAGAATTTCATGATGTGGGAAATATTTGATCCCATTGCTATGAAGTTCCCTACTGACGCTTTTTTCACTGCCTTCTTTGCCAGAGATTTCCAGATGAGTTTTGAACTCTTTATGAGTCTTCATAGGCTTTTTTTTCATCTTCTTCATCAAAAGTTGGCGAGACCGAAGATTAATCTTCCATGAAACACCTGACCTTAGTAAGTTAACACTTGAGTCATATTCCAAAACTTACGAATAATTAATTGAACCAACAGCAGAGCATGGTGCATTAATCTGCATAGAAAACTTTAAGTTCGCTCTCCCTTGAGAATGAAGCTGATCTAATTGCTCCCGTAAATATTCTGAGACTTCTTTGGTAAATATTCTAAGACTTCTTTGGCTTTCAGTGTGACGGCCTGTAGGCGACTGGATGCAACGACGGCTCTTCAAGTGACTAACCGTCTACTTACATGCCGAACCAAGTTGATTTACTTTCTCGAAGCGTGTGGAACGTTCTGCAAGTTATTTAGGTACAATGTGACGAGAAAAATATCATAATTATCATGTAAAAATTGTTGCACAGAAATGGTTAAATACGCTTGTCGCGCACCGTACGTGATTTTAGCGTACATTATAAAGTTTACCTGTAAAGTTCCATACCTTATTTTACAATTTCACTTTATTGACTAGAATTTGTCTTCTGTTGGAGTCTCAAGTATGTTGGCTTTCTAGACGTTTAATAAAAAATGAATTTTAAAGTGAGCAATTACTGTGTACCAAACATGGATTTGGGCTTGTATATGAAATTCAGCTCTTTCTTAAGTTCAGTTTCAATTGAATATCTGACAGTGGAGATACATGATGTGGGTACGAATATTGGTACAACTGGTGGTCGCATTCGATGGCTGCACTCAGGGGTAGCAAGAAATCTTTCCCGATAGATTAGCGCGGGCAACTTTTTTTATTGTACTCGGCCATTTCTGAGAGTTGTGCACTCACAAACTCGATTTACTCAATTTACGAAGATTGATTAGGTATTAGTATACTTTTCTCATTTTCTGGGGCTAGAATCTGCTAGGACTGGCACTATACAGCGTTTCTGTATAATAAAATTATTGATCACTGCTGAGACTGAAGTGGCTTGACGATGTGGAATATCGTCATTGAACGAAGACATTGAGATGAGCTTTCGTAGTCATGAGTGTTGACAGTAAATCGATCACTGTCCGATGCACTTTTACGTTTCCAAGTATCAAGATAATAGCAAGTTTTGACTGGACTCAGCCAGCGAATAAATGTGAAACTCGAAGGTAGAATGGAAAAAAATCAATAAATTTTTTTTCCAAAAATTATTCAATTAATAAAACATCAGCAACGTTCCCAGTATTTCAGAAATTCAATTGTTATGAAACTCTTCATAAGAAATTCATAGAGAATAAACGATGACATGGCTTTACTGTGAACTCTGAGGATCTTTTCCACCCACCTACGTCCTATCATTATTGATTTTGATCGAGGCTTCATTTTACGACACAGTTGTGAATGCTGCAACGCAATAAGATACGATTTATGGCTGACTCTTCATCTCGTCGGTCCAAGTTACGACCCCAATATTCGTATGCCGAGCTCTCCTGTACGCGATAACCTGGCGTTCAAAGCGGAGACGTGGCTCCTTTTTATCCAATCCAAATACCCGTAAAGCGACCAGAATTTCAATCTGTACCACTGATACATCAAATGAGGCAACAAAAACTTCCAAAAGCGACGATTCAGCATAATTTACCGCAAAGGTGCGAGCGCGTTTGTTTCAGCTGGAAATTGCCGTATTTTTAGAATTCTTTTTAAATAATTATGGTGTGATAATATTGTAGCCTAGGATGGTAGAACATAACAAACCTAACAGGACCCATGCAAAACGAAGTAAATTTATATAATTTTGTAAAATAATTCGTCTGATGATGTACCAAGACTTTTATTTCTTAATGAAAAACAATCCGCAGTACTGTGGACTGCATTCTCAGCCTTGCTTTACTCTTTTCCCATTAGTAAGTTTAATGTAGATGAAGGACGAGTTATTTCTATTTACGCTTTTTTCACGAATATCCATAGGCTTTGCGTCGAATTCGAAATCCTCAAGGGATTCACGAATTAACAATTGCAATGTTACAACATGTTTTTTGTCAAGTGTCGTGATTGCAGAGCCCAAAGGTGAATTTACCATGACGGAAGGGAAATTGGTAAATAATCAATTTTAGTTGAATTTTCTCACAAATAATGTAAAATTATCGAGGAATACTTCCATTTATCAATGAATTTACTCTAGAAACAGAGTTGCATATCGGAGAGGTTTCGTGGTATTCCTAAAAAACTTCCAAGAAATTTATCATTTACTGAAATATTTTATCCGAGTTACTTATGTTTCTAGATCTCTGAATCGACATGGTACATAAATCAGCATTAGCTCATTTGAAACTCCTGGGGTCACTCCAACTTAGCAAAACCCGCAGAATTCTTCATTGTTTTGTTAAACGACGAAGACCGCCGGGCTTCTGATTCGACGAATAATAAAATTTAGACATGAAGTGCGCGATAGAATAAGAAATAAACGAAACAGAAAGAAGATCAGACGCTGGAGCCCTCCAAATCTCAAGGGTGATAGTCGAATGCTCGCACTATTATTTTTACCCTCGTGCATTACATCTGTTCAAGCAAATATACGGTGAGTTATGAGTCACTCGCTCAACACGATAAGCTTAAAATGAACCCATTCATTTTTATTCCTGGTCACTTAAAATCACTGACCGTAGTATTAGGACCTCAAAAAGATGAATGTGCGAAAAATGACATACGACTTTTGAAGCAGCCCCCGGCACAGGAAACGAAGCTCTGTAACAGAACTTGAGAGTCAGGGCTGTTGGAGGCCTCATGTTACGGTCATAACGAGGCCACCGGTTAACCTTTGTTGGGTTCGATCGATGCGTGGGTGCCGTGGGCAAACTTAGACACCACGGAGGGTAGGCCTGACTTTCCGAAGGGCTTTGATGCTCCTCATACAAACATTTAAAAAGAGGTTTTGAACACGAAACGCTTAACAAATTTGATTTGTGAGAAAATGAAACAAAATACTTATTTTGCTAAGATACTGAACATAAGCAGAAAAACTAAAAACCATAAAAGTCAAAGGTAAGGACAATTAATACGTGTAGATACAAGCACGGACGCATTTCAACATTAGCTGGCGAAACCCAGTTTCGATCTAGCTTCCGCTGCGAGTCGTTGCCGCTGTTCTTTGCTCCTCATTGTTTTTTATTTATTACCATCAATAACGTATGTAAATTCATGCACATTGAAGAGTATTTTCAAAGTTTAGTTTGAGTTGATGTCTGTGAGCTATATGTCTCAAGCAGGGACTATTTCATGTTGTTTTAAGCCACCGACATGGGCGTCTGGTCGGAGCCTTGTTCTTTGACCTGTTGCCAGATCCTTGTTTTTAATTTCCGCAATAAATTTTTATTTCATTTTTTAAAGCAATAAAATTGCGTTTTTGACGATTCGATTGCAGGTGACTTTTTCATTCTCTAAATTTTACAACAAACAGAGTTTTGCAGTCAAAACAGAGGGTCACTGAAGTAGCATAGGCTGTTTCTGTCCTAGATTTTGGGAAGATTTTGTCTTCTCAGTATTTTCTATTCATGTCACGAGGAATAAATTATGTAATTTACGCTCATTAAACAGTTATTGATTAGCTTATGCCGATAAAAATTCAAAGCTAAGGTCTCTCCCATACGGACTATTTTCATTCTTAAAATGTTAACAGCAAGCAATGTTAGGCTTTTAAATGTTTACAGCAAGCCATGTTTGGCCTGTAAAGTGGACGAATGCTGAAAAAATGTTTCAGTTTCTGTGTTAGATTTTGCAATTTTTTATACTTTAGAGCATCCATTATATCTAACAAAACTTGTAGAGCAAACTATAAAGGCAATTATACTGATAAAAACAGTTGCCGTTTATTTAAAATACCTAAAATAAATGAACAAGGCAAAAGTGGCTGGATGTGTTTCCTCCTGGTGAAGCTTTTGTTTTAGATTCTCCTAAATTTCTCATTAACGAAAAACATTGACTTTCAAATCCTACCGTGGCAAAATTACCTCGTGAATCCACCTGACCAAGAACTGGACCAAGCCTTTTCAATGCGCCCGCTTTACCACCTCGCCCTGCAGAAGTTGAGGAACAGCAACTGAATTATTTCTCTACAAAGCGTTCAATAACATCACTCATTGACTTTGCTCTAAAGAAAAAATTAATTACACAAAAAATACTAAAACAATTTGCACAAAAAGATGGCAAATTCGTGTATGTTTTTTCAATTTAAGAGCACTATGAAGAATATGAGTTGACTGATTGAAAAAAACAAGCCTAAATCGTGCTCTTCTCCTGTTTTTTTTTTAATATCAAAAATGAATCAGCGTACCTCCTAGTAAGCTTCTAAATTCGGACATTGTATTGAGGTCATAATCTCAATTATTTGAGGTAGTTCATTTAGCCCTGAATTTTAACAACCTCATTGAAGATGTTATTCAAAAAATGACTAACATTCTGTAATCCTAAGACCACAGGAAACAAAAAAATTGATTCCCTTACAAATCAGTCGACAATTTTAGCTGTGGAACACACTTCAGTCAAGAAATATTGCTTTGAAGTTGAGTTATTCCTACACTGACGTTATGAATTGCCAAGAGAGTGCTTGGTTCTTCTAGGTAAGAGAAAGAGGTAGTCTACCTCTTTCTCTTACCTGGGAGAAATGGTAGCTAAGAAATCTTAGAAACTTTTAAGAAATCAGCAAAATAATTATCTTTGTTGGTAGACTAAGTAAAAATTCGTCCAACTGTGGCATTTCTGGAATTCTGGTGACTGCACTGGCCCAAAATACTCTTAACTCAATGACAACATCAATGCTTTGTGCCATGATGAAACGTATCCACAGAGGACCCAATATTATTATATCAGTTATTCGTGGCCGGATTGTCTGAAAAAGTGCGAACAACATTTTTCCTATCACGATGAAGAGCCTCTGGTGTACATTGACGCGGGTGATTTCATTAAGTCTCTAGAAGTTCACCGACAACACCCCATCAAACAATTTCAGCTCGGCGAGATATGGACTCTGCTTAGTCAAGAAGGCCAAGCATAGTTGATTGCTGATCAGAGATTGGTTGTTGTTCTGTCTATTATCGAAAAGTTATATAACTCCAACACACAGTGTGACAAACTACGACGACGCTTAGAAAATATTCTGCTGAGTAGACTCCATAACCGAGAAGAAGATTAGCAGAAGAAAAGAGAGCGTCTCTAGATATCAATCAAGAAGGTTAGCATGTATTGTCTTCATAAGCGAGCTTTATTGTACAGTGGAATGTCATCATTTAATTTCCAAATGAATCAAAAGTAGCTTATGAATGATCGGCCTTACTTAAGTGTCGACTTGCGATTTCTATTCAAGAACAATGTGACGCAGTTGCGTTGGGAGAGCAGGGACTAGCTACATAGATCAGTCGTTCCCGTGTAGAGGCCGCAGAACCCCAACGAACCTCTGGGTTAATAGTTCGTCTGTGGGATCTAGACAGCGTCTAAAATGGTAAATATAAAGATATAAGAGTGTAAATAGGGTTTGCGTGAATATTTTCTTGTGTAGGAGAGAGGGGGAACTTGGGGTAACTTAACCGAAGAGGACTTTTGAGTATACTTTGTGAATTGTTTAATTGTCAAGGGACGGCGTGGAGAGTCACGGTGGAGAGCTGTTCGAGCTTTGGAGGCAGCCCGACTCTTGGCGACATTTTTGTCTGCATCAAGCCATTCCTGATCGCCTCAGCTTCAATTGGGGACACTGACCAGGAGCACAGCAAGCCCGACCTGCACGGCGGTCCCGTCTGACCCGCATTGCAGATCCTGTACCCTGCCTCTGGTGCCGCTGGGACTTCAGCTCCAACTCAGTGTCGCAGACCTCGTGTAGGTGAGGGGTGCAGCTGACCCTAGCTAGGACTTCCCTCGGTGGCTCCTGCTCGCTTTAGGGCTGATCGCATACTACTATTCTAGTATCCTAGTGTAATGACTTCGTTTTAGTCTGTATTTTGATCGTGTTTAAGGTCTAGCTTAAATTAGTAAAGTATATGGTCAGTCGTGTCTTATTCTCCCGAGCAAGTGTTGTTCAGCTGGGTTTGTCACAGATCTAGTGCGATTTTTTCCGGATAAATTTTAAATTTATAGTTTTGATGCTTACTTGATGTCAACTAAGTGATATTAATATGGCTAAATTTATAGGTATGTTAACAGGAGCTTTATCAAAAGTTCCTCTGTATTCATGATATACAGTATTTTGTGATGCACGCTTCTTTGATACTTTTGTGTGCTACAATTAACCACCCATTAGTTATGGTTTTGACGAAAATAAGAGCTTTATGATGAGGAATGTCATGGCCTTCCCTAGCAAAGCCAGGTAACCAGTTGTGCTTGCCCTTGGTTAAAAATTTTAAGAAATCTGCATAAGCGATTGGCTTGTCAGCTTAATTAATGCAATAAAACGTGTGAAAGAAGAAAATACATCCTTTATTATGTTCCAGCAATAAGGATCATGGAGGTAGAGAATTTAAAAGTGTCTTCTGTTATAAGAAATGAGTGAAGTTTATAAGTAAAATCATTTACACTCTTGCTGAGGCAAAAGCCCTAGTGAATTCATTGTAAGTCTTTGGTAAACTACCGCTCAGTCTCAATCACGACTTGAAAAAGTATTATAGGATTTTTCGAATGTTATTAACACTTTTGCTGCTACCTGACGCACACGTGCTTCAATTGGCATTTTGTTACTTTCAACTCAGCTGCAATTTAGCTAAGTTTTATTATTATCATTAACTCCTGCTTCAGACAAACATGTGCGTCTTCGTCGTATATGTATAGAGTACAAGTGCTCCCACTTTGTAGAACCATTACGGTAAGAAAATTGCGATTTAAATACTTACTCATAAAACAATTATGAGGGCACTGAATAACGAAGCCAACTTCCAATGAGTATGAGTAGTAGTAGTGAAAGCAGCGCTTCAGCAACTCAAGACTATGTCGCACCGAAAGAGTAGGGACCATTTAGTATGGACTTAGGAGAACGGGGAATCTATGCACAGGGTGTGTTCCCACACAAGATCCCCTGCGCATAGAAACAGCAAGTTAAGAAGGAAGAGGAAGAAAAGACAAATAAGAAATAGCGAAGAAGGAATGAAAACGGAAAGAAGCAAAGTGGGCACGAAAGATAGAAGTCCCGAAGGCCTATCTAAAGCTGAGGTAGCCTAGCAGTGCTCCCCTGGGGGCACTAGTCCCCATAGCATAGGATAGACAAACCTAACTAACCTACCTCTATTGCCTATGGCCTATCCTATGCCCCCTGAGGGGAGGAGCCAACTTCCAAGGTAGCGGTAATGTGTTAATGGTGAAATCTTTCATTCATCAACATTTATGTTTGCATTCAGCCCTATAAGGACCCCTGACTTTTCTAAAGCATATACTGATGGAAATACAGTTAGTCTTAACTTCCTAATGTTTCGTTAAAAACAAGTATGAACATGTACATAAATATAAAAAATGAACAAATATTCGCGCAATAATTCGTTCACTTAAACCATAAATAATTCCACTTAGGGTTAATGACAAAACTTGGAAAAAAAAATTGAGTCAAGGAGCAGTTAAATCTCCAACAAGAATTGAAACGTTGAGCAGGGACCTGAGAAGCTCAAAGAACGAACTTTTGTCTGAGTTGTTTCTGCATCAGAATTCGATGCAGGCAAACGTTGGCTAACGAACAATTATTCCCATTTTAGATTCGCTTTACTTACTCATGCAGAGATACCATTCCCCGTGCGTGGCAGACGACGATGTACCTTTTATACAATACTAGACTACTGTTGACCTCTTGGGTCAAATAAAATTTATCAAAATCAAACCGTCTTCAGAAATATATCCTATGCAGTT
>VOMN01049501.1:1153-15274 GCA_014899125.1 Orchestia grillus | reverse complement strand
TCCCAAGAATTACAAACTCAAATTTGACTGGAAAAATTGATGGCGAAATATTAAGCTAAAACATAATCAGAAAATTAGGCCAAATAGAAAATTGAAATATAAAAGCAAATAAGACGAAAATATTAAAATGCGCAAATAAAATTGAAATACAATCGACATAATTAGCCGTGGCATAGGCGTAAGCAGGGTTATTATTAAAACAGGATTATCGGCCATGCAGGAAGTTAGATAACTGCACGAGAATGGAACAAGAGTAGGCGCGAGGCGTTGCGCCGCTCAGCAGCCAAATTTTGGAGAAAATAAAGTGCTAAAAACAATTGCGGAGGCGGGCCGCAGCTTCGTGAAGTTGTACTGTCTCCGTAACCTGAGCGTACGTAGGACAAAACGTAGAAGCCACACACGCACCCTCCACACGTGTACGAACTATTGCATACATAAATAACTTTGTGCAACAACCTTACGTGCTCCAGCCATACGTGCACCAACCATTATGGCCATCAACCACCTTGTGCAACAACCTGTAAAGAATCAAACACACGTGCACCTACCATTACGTACATCAACCATTACGTACATCAACCATTGCGTACATCAACCATTGCGTACATCAACCATTACGTACATCAACCATTACGTACATCAACCATTACGTACATCAACCACACTTGCATCAATCACACGTGCACCAACCAATATGTAAATCAACCTCCTTTCGCAGCTATCTCATGTGCATCAACCACACGTACACCAACCATACATAGGTGGACCAACCATCATGAGAAGCAACCACACGTCCACCAACCACCACGTACATCAAGCACTTATTCACGGCTTCAGATCACTAATTTGGGCTTAAATAATGTTTGTACCTAGCATGTAATATATAATTAAAATTATCATAAACTAATGACAAGAACTATGTTCCATTTTATGGATTTCGTTATGGCTAACGATGCTTCTGCTTCCTTTCCAGAAAATATACAATGATGACAGAGTTTATTGTGAGGTGCATTGAATTTGCAGAGACGTTAAATGCAGTTCAAAGTTTTGATGTTACCTAACCTTAGCATGAGTCGGGACCCTAGCATGGGTTGGGACCATGGATTGAGTCCCTAGAATGGGTCGGGACCTTGGATTGAGTCCCTAGAATGGGACCCCAGTGAAAGGCTCTCCTACATCGCGGCTCCATCGGGAGTTCCGGCTCCCATCGACGGTTTTGAACAAGTGATGTGTTTTAAAGTTGTTGTGTTTCATTTTGAAGGGATCATTGTTGTGATAGTGAGCACATCTTCCAAGTAGCCTGCACAGCTTGTACGCGATGTGCACCTATGTCCAGCACATCGTGTCGCACCGCTTCCTAAAAGTGAACCTTGTGACTCCATCAAGATTTGTGTTGTAGTTTTGAATCTTTCTGTCAGTACCTCACGTTATTTTAAGTTATCATTTTAATCGTAAGCGCACCTTCTTGCCGAATTCAGCACCTGGATTTGTTGAAATGAATTACATCTTGCACCGATAGTTTTAAGTTCCTTTTGCACCAAACAAGCACTGTAAATGTATGTACGCAGATTTATAGGTGCACCAGACACAGCCACCTTGATAAGACTTGCTTCGTTTTCCATTCCGTGTATTTTGATGGCACTGTCGAACATGGCACATCAGTTGTGTTGTCTGCACCATACGCTGTCGAGTTTTGTGGGTACTGTTCTATTTTGTCAGCACTGATCTATTTTGTCGACACTGTTCTACTTTGTCAACACTGTTCTACATTGTCGGCACTGTTCTACATTGTCGGCACTGTTCTATTTGTCGGCACTGTTACATTTTATGTTCTATTCTGCTCCCGTTGACATGGCACTAATTTAGAAAATCGGTTGAGCACAAATTCATGCAGTTCTTATCATAGAATCCGTGCCGTGGAGAATATTTTGCTATTCATTGAATTCATTTCCTTGCACTCATTTAGCCAGTAGCTGATGATCTCATGAAGTCTGACTGGAGTTCAACTAACGAAGATCACTTTAATCTCATTGAGAATTCAAATTTTCTGTTGAAAATTTCATTCATATACGTCAATTACACGACAAAATCTTCGCTAATTGAGCGGCGGTATTCTATCACTTGAAGAGCGCTGTTTGTCAGACTTTATGAGAACAAATTTTGATTGTCTTTGCACTGTCTGCACCTGCACCGCACTCAGCACATTTCACCAGCGCACCTTTTTTTGCACCGTCTACGCACCACCGCAGCACCGCCATAGCGGCGCGGGCTGTTGCACTTAAGTCGTGCACCTCGTGCGACTGTCTGTGGCATTGGAGTAGCCAAAACTACTCTGCATTGTATTGTTTAAGCCAAGTTTGAATTCTTTTCACTATCGTGTTTGTAATTAAAATCGTGAAAATTACTAGTATTTACATTTTATATGTTAAAGTATGGGCACGATCATAAATGATCTTTTTAGTCGCAAATACTAATGTAATCATAAAATGACAGGAGTCATGAGTAGCACAGCAATCATGAACACTATCGAAATGGTGAATATTTTTGCGACAGCTCATTCTATTGATATCATAAATACTACTCAAACCACCAGGTTTTTGATGTCATAATAATTAAAATAGTAATCGTAAATGGAAGTACAATTGTAACCAACACAATTATAACCGCTATACGAATAAAAGAGCAAAACAAGCCACGTTAATATAATCAAAATATATTTTGATGAAAACAAACTTCAAAGGTTTCTTCAACTGACCATCTTCAGCGAAGAAAAAAAATCTCTGAAAATACACATAATTTAGCACATGTAATCTAAAATTGTACAAGAAAAATTTAGAACAAGATGTCATACAACGGGTTAAACAGCAACGTACAGGGAAAGCAAAAATTAAGGTGCGAAGGAAATGAAAGCAGGATGTTGGAAGAGCCGAGTTGAGATGATCTGGGGCAGTGAGGTCACTACATAGTTAAAAAAGGCTTAAGCTTGTAAATATATATAAAGAGTCCATCCACTATTTTTCAACTGCTCCTGAATATTCTGATAGGTTTTAGCGAATCAATTTTTTATTTTAACGAAAACAAAATGTTACACAGATATACTAATTTTGGATTTTTTTATATTTAAAAGCTTAAGCCTGTCTTAAATAATAGTATTAGCTCATTCCCTTTGGCAATAGTAAACAGATAACCTGAACTAAGCTCCTTCAAGCATCTCAATTTTATTTCGTTCGCACCCTAATTTCGTCTTTGCCTTTATTTTGTAATTTTACCACTTGTATGTACGTGTTTTATATTATTTTCTTGTGCAATTTTAGATAACATGTGCTTGATTAGTTTCACGAGTATTTTCGGATATTTTCTCTTTTCACTGAAGATGGTCGGATGCCGAAACGTTTGAATTAGGTTATATCGAATTACATTTTAATGAATAACGTAGCTTGTCTTGCTTTTTTATTCATATTCAGATTCCATCAGCTCCCAAATAAATTTCATATTTATAGTCATTAATCGCGTCGTCAACATAGTTACATTCATGATCTTAAACCTCGATAGCAATCGCAAATATTTTTGATATTGCAATCATAAATATGACAATCTTAAGTACTTTTTCTACTGAAATCGTACATGTCAATGGTCATCCAAATTGCTTTTACCACCCAAATCGCACCTGCCATAGCACTCATAAATATCTTGCTACCGAGTGCTAATATTAACGACAATATTTCTTGTGACCATTGATATTAAATCTCCCCCAGAGTTGCTCAGACTCCACTGTACCGCTGTCAAACCTTCGAGACCAGCGTCGGCAGCTTGAGCTGCTGCTATCTGCGGTAGAAGTTGACGACCCAAATGGTACCAGGAAAGTTTACAAGAAACCAGGGGGTTTAATTCAATTAGCGAAAATTTAGTGATTTATCGAAAGAAAACCAGTGAGGAAAATGATGGAAAATTGGCGTTTCGCTCGTGAAAGTCAAAAGCTTTCATGCGTTCTGCGTAAACGAGAAAGCGATGTAACTGTCGATTTTCCCCACTACCGACTCGTAACTGTATGTACTCTTTTACAGTATATATATATTCAGTTAAACTGATCATTCAAGGCTTATAGGAACTACATAATAAAGCGAGTAGGTTTTCGAACCGCTGGCAAATCTTGGAAATACTGGAAGCTTTTCTATCTTTACAATCCTTGAAAACAACGGTCATAATTTTGGCGTTCAAGGCAGAAAATTTTGTCGTCCTTCCTGGAACTCCTACTGGAATTTACGGATGTCTTTCGCATGAAAGTAAGGAAGCAGCCTTGTGGGCAGGGCCGACCTGCCCTGTTCCAATATCAAATTTCTAACCATTTCTCTGCACCGTAAAAGCGTCCATTTCTTATGCACAAGATATATCAAAGTCCTCGCGTAAATGGCCAAATTTTTTCTATCAATGATTTAATCAAAAAATATGACCCCGATTCACGTGCGTCAAAGCATACAGCGTCAAGCAGCTGGAGCCAAAATATACTGTATTTGCATACAATTTATGTCTCGGTGTACGTATAAATATGTATAGCACAAAAATCTCTGTCAAATGCTCACTATTATCAAAAGTTAATCATGATTATTAAACTTTGAGCGCTAGTCATGCACAGTTACTATCAAATTGTTACCACCTCGTACAAGGCTTTCAGACATTGCTCACAGTCAGATCTGTCGGCTTGAGAACATCTGCGTTAAAGGAAATATTTTGCCATTAATGAGACCATTTTGATGATATTTATAGGTTAAAATGACGGGGGTATCAATGCCAATTCATTCCTTTGAAAGAGTCGAAGGTCATCGTTTCGAATGCTGTTGAATAACATACAAACCTTCACGAGTCCTCGTAGAAGTTTATCCAAACATGTCATCTTGATTGAGACCAGACTGTTCTCAAGTATAACTTAAAGAAACCTCAACAAAGCGAATCGATAGGTCGATGTTAAAGCTCAATTAGAAGCTGGGATCTGTTCGTGAAGCATTCGTGGGTCTACAAAGTTTAACGAATACTATACGGATACAAAGCTGCAACATATCACGTCTCGTTGCTAGGGAGACTGTTGCGACTTCGAGTGCTGATTGAGCTAATTCGTGCATTCTCAGTTTTTATTCATTGCTAAATTTAACATTCATCAAAGTTATTATCTCCTCACACTATAACCAGACTAACTGAATTGTATCTCGAAGCAATTTACAGTGAATTATAGAAATTATTTTAATCATTTATAGTTAGAGTACATGTACATAATTAGGTAAAAATTGGTGAACTACATTTAGAACAAACCGCCGCGAAATTTCATTATCAATTTGGGATGCAAACTTACATCCCAGTCATCTTCCTTAGGGCCAGTGCATTGAATTACCAGCATTTCAACTCTTATGCTAGTTTAATTTTTGTGTATCAACAGCTACTGAAGACCCAGACCTCGAGGTGAAGAGAGCTCGGGCAACGGCTACGGATCTACTTCACCTTCGGTCGATAACCTGCTTCAGTATTATGGAAGGCTGATGGCACCAGGTCGATAACCTGCTTCAGTATTATGGAAAGTTGATGTCACCATGTTAATAACCTGCTTCCAGTAATTCGGAAGTTTGATATCACTAGGTCAATAACCTGTATCAGAATTACGGAAGGTTGACGTCATCAGATTTGTACCCTTTCTATGTATTTGGGAGAATTGATAGAATGCCAATAATTTGCACCAGCGGTTGGAAAATCATATTCATAGCATAGTGCAGGCATGGGTGTTCCGTGTGCGAAGTATACGAAACTTTACAATCCGACTGTTGAAAAACTGTTATCGAGTCTTGGAATACTTATCGCTTCGGAGAAATACCACAGAACGACTTGTAAAAATTCCATAAAACCATTTACATAACTGCAAAACATACTTCGAAAAACGAGAGCAGAGTCATGCTTGAAAAATATTACACCCTATCGCAAATGATTATCAGGGTTAACCTAAACTTGGTTAATTTGGGTTATGGAGATGCATGATGATAACGTTACTGATTCAATCAATTATTCTGTAATTCAATGTTCTTCGAGCGTTTATTCAAACCCTACCATTCTTCTGTTATGCAATACCTTATAATTTGTATTCTATTAAGCTACATCCAATGAAAATGATTCTATTTACTCATTCCCTTGAATTCTAATTTTACGATATTAATCCATTTTCAACTATTTACACTCCGTCAACTGGGAACAAAATAACCTGCATTCAACTTACTCTCTTTTTAAGATTTTCGGCTTCATCGTTGAAAGAAATATTGTGAACATAAAGCTACAACCATAGGTTACATATGTGATTGTGTCCCAACTCCTGGACGCCAGTTGGTGAATATTTCCTCTTGTTTTTATTAAAGCCAAACTGACGCTGGAATATTTGCTCGACATGACAGATGGTGCGTTGATGTCGATCTTTGACCGTTAATGGAGCGTGCGTCTGTGAAAACTTTTGGGTAAGAAACATTTCTTTCAAACAGTGCGACGTTTTTTTCGAAAACAATTTCCTCAACAACAGTTAATTTTTTTTCTGGAAAGTAAGTTAGAGCTTCGAAGCGTTTTGAGTCGAGAGCATCGCATCTTTATGGTTAAGCATCTTTTCTGCATCAACCTTGATTCTTTCATCCGACCGTCATCGCCCCTGATAATAAGGTCCAGCAATCACCAAACTTCACTAAAGCCGCAGTTGTTGTACGAGAAGAAATTCAGGGCACATACAGCTGCTGTACTCTGCATGATACATAGCTTGGGAGCCTCATTTGTGTTGTTTTCGGAATGATCTTCATGCCGTCACCAGTTCTGATCTTCATGCTGTCACTAGTTCTGATCTTCATGCCGTCACCAGTTCTGATCTTCATGCCGTCACCAGTTCTGATTTTTATGCGGTCACCAGTTCTGATTTTTATGCGGTCACCAGTTCTGATCTTCATGCCGTCACCAGTTCTGATTTTCATGCGGTCACCAATTCACGTTCGGGCGTTCCATATAGGCAGCAGAATTTGATAAATCGAGCAGCGCATAAATGTGCTCAAACTCAGCATAGTTCAGATTAGATTATTAGTTTGTTCGAAGCTTCCAGCCTCCATGAAGAATGATCCGAAGAGAGCAAAAAAAGGGAAAATTCAATGTGGACACTTGGAAAACAGGGACTCTATGCTCAGGTGTGTTCCCGCACAAGAATCCCTGATCATAGAAATCGCAAGGTAAAAGGATTAGGAAGAAAAGTTAGTGTATGATAAGGAAAGAAGGCATGAAAATGGAAAGAAGCAAAGTGGGCACGAAGGATAAAAGTTCCGAAGGCCTGAGGTAACCTAAAAGTGTCCTCCTGGGGATGCATTAAAATGGAATATACGGCCAAAATTGTGTTCTATTCCAAAACATGGACATTATTCATTAGACATACGCAGAATATTTATGAACTTGGTTATGAAAATTTGCTTTAATTTTTTTACGTTTCAATTCGTCAACCTTTATGAAATACCTTACAACTGAAGGGGAAAATTTGGCCGTGAGTATAATGCATGTAACTGCCATGGGGAAACTTTCGTGTTACTCTATGTAGAATAGTTGTGAATCGTCATGTTTCCGATTAGAAGCAAAAATATCGCTTGAACAGCCTCATTTCAGTATAAAATGAACAACGAGTACTCTATGTAGTAAAAGAGGACGCAATGTCACCTCGTTACAGGTCATTAAAGTGGGCAAAAAGCGCTGAAGACTTCGCTAGAAGCCTCTCGTCATCTTTTTCAGCACGCCGCGTCATGAATTATTAACAGTCTTTGAATTTTAAAACATCGACACAAATGCAGTCAACTGCATCCCGAGAGCAACGGCCGAGTCTTCCGTCTGCTCACGCTCGTAGAAAGCAAACATCGCGTGCGTAGCCACGTACGTTGCCACGTGCGCGCATGGATAAAGTCATGCATGAATATCTCAGAAGTTTGCTTGGAAAAATTCTGAGTTTGCTTGAATTTACGCTGGAGTCGCCAAAAAACGTGTTTTTTGGCTTGACTGATTGATAAAACGATGGAATTGTACTGGAGGGATTCAAACCTGCGTGAGACATAACAGAACGAATCCTCGTATTCGACTAGTAATGGGCACTAAATATCTTCTTAATACTGCGTAGAGTTATGATAGCATGTGTACGAATAGCACTGTGCAATGAATTTTATTCCGCGGAACGTAAGATAGAAAGCATGGGGAGCTCCGGCGAGCTGAAAGTGACGTCAATTAATAGTCGCCATTTTTCATGATATAAAGAAGTGTACGAGCGTATCATGCACAGATATACTTGAGTATGTACTGAGAAGGATGATTCTAGCATCAGAGATTTTCTGACCATTTGAAGAATCGGATTATACTTTTTCGCACCGAACGTCGAGCTGCAGCGTAAATGTAGTACACGTGGGATATCGACAACTTCATTTTAGAGATGTGCCACTTTATCATTTTGAATCCCAGTCGACTCAGGACTTTAGTTCAGCTTGTTTTTCACGACTACAATTTTTGTTTGGCGGTTGTAACATCGACAGAAATTTTTGCTAGTCTCTCTACCTTGCTTTTTTTAATAGGAGTTGGATTTTTTCATGAGGAAATGAATGTTTTTGATATCAATGACTGAGTATCTGTATTATGATCGACTAAACATTTACATAAACCGTGTTATTAACAGCATTTACATGGAAAACACGTCTGCTTAGAAGTCAATTTTAATTAAAAATGGATGAAATCACATCGAAAGATGTGATTGGTTGATTTTTGCTAGAATCTCAGGGCCAATCGCGACGAGCTAACTACCCTAAATTGGCATCGTTTGGCGGGGCCTCTCAAAGACAAATAAATAAAAAATGGCAAATTTAATTCCATAAACATCGAAATCGTAAAACAGAAAAATTACCTACTCTCCTCTCGAGATATTTTTGACATTGCCACAATCATACAATTTACTTTTGAATGATTATGTGTACATATATATATATTTACGTTTCGTATACAGATTTAGCTAGTCGAAATTTTTTAATTGGCCCAAGCTTTTGGGGCGGAACCTCATTTTGTTTTCGCAGATACATTTCGTCACCCGCAGGATGGCGGTTGGAGCAAATCCACACCGAAAGCTTGGGCAAAATTACGAAAAGTTGTCGAGCAAAAGTTTTCTACGAAACGAAAATGGAACCTTCAAAACATCTACTATTCTCCGTGTTATATGTATAAATAACGGTAGAGTTTTGTAACTGACATCACCACGACAACCTAACTGCCATGTGCACTAGTAATGGAACTGACGTCGATGCCACAATTACACGAATGACATAATGAAATGCACCGCGTAACTTTCAAAAACATTCACTCGAGTAAGCAGCAAGGAGTTAAAATAGGCCGTAAATTTTTGTTGCAATGAACGTAGACAGCCGCAGCGCGAACTAACTTTCCCCAGATCTTAGGGCAGGGCTTCCAAACTGCGTTACTGAACTGTGTTATTGTTTTGTGGGCAGGGCGCTTTGTTGGGGGAATTACGTTACTTCTAGCAATTCGATTTCCATCAAGCTTAAAAATAATCGATGCCGCACCCAGGCTCCGACCAGGAGAGGGAGGCGAGAGAAGAGGATCAGCCGGCCAGGATGGGGCACCGGAATTATGAGCGAGTGTAGAAAAAACCATCGCTGGTTGGAAAAGTTCGCTGAAAGTTTGATGGATTTGATGGGAGGTTGAATTCATTACAGAATAATCGAACGAAGGCTTCGAGTGCTAAGTTATGTTAAGTTTAAAATTCGGTAAGATGTGCTACCACAGATTGTGATAGAGGGAAGTATTTATATTTATAATCGAGGGGCGTAATTCGGTTGACAATTAGTGGTAAAATCCAGGCAATAGCAAAAACATTTTATCAGCCCTTACACAAAATCTGGGCTTAATATAAAGAAAATGGACAATTTTCGTCGTGATCCTACCCGTAACAATTTTGCTATATTCGAAAACTTATACTAGTGTCACCGCCTGAATATTCCTTAAGATCTAAAGCATGAACAGACCAAAATCAGTCGAAGTTTTCATTTAATTTTATGGGAAGGAAAATTTGAATCAATTTCGATCTTTTAGTAGTTTTGTTTCGTTAAATTTGAAGTGACATTTTTACAATACATTTATTGTAAGAATGTGAGATAACCAACGTATTTCGCAAGACTTAGCGTTCTTATTAAGAGTCGAGCGTTGTACGCTTCACGAAATGCTTTACCAGTGTTCAACAAAAATAAGCGTGCATACAGCAGTTTAGCAGTTACATCACAGGGCTATTGGTAAAAATAATGCTGTCCGTACATATGCGGTATGTACTCAGCCTTATACAGAGGGACAATACGATACATTTTTGACACTTATGTGTATGTTGCAAGTGATCGTCACAATACCGAAACATTTAAGTGTATGTTGCAAGTGATCGTCACAATACCGAAACACGAATGTGTATTATAAATGTAATATGACATTTCCTGAGTCGCGTGATAACGTGACACATATTATGTTTCTACGAGTACGAATATGTTTTGATACATACCCAGCAAAACTCTACGGTATTTCACATGAAAGTTTAAGTTACTCTGATTGCTCAATGAGACTGTGCATATGAACCGAGAATAAATGAAAAATAATATAAAGACAGCAAATATTTGAATTTTTTTCTACAAAATATTACCACGCTATATATACATCATTTCATTGCCGATTTCAATGTAAAATGGGTGTGACTAAACACTTAAAGCACATTTTACTGTACTCTAAATTAATTCTTTATTCTATTTAAGCTAAAATGACATTGTATTTTGAATACTACACTCGAAACACTCGTGTATTTAGCATGGGACCACAGAACCACGCATGCCATCACACGCCACTTGTAGCTGCAGCACCGAGGTATTGAGTGACTGATGATATAATTAGGTCCATCAAGGTTTCTCTGAGTGTACTAATGTAAATAATAGGAGTATTTAGCCCTCGCCGTGGTAGGAATACCTGGTGGTGATATTCATAAAGAAGCGTCGAATAAAATTTACTTTGCATATTGACCCAGAAAAATGATAATAGATAACACAGCTGAATCTGAGGCTTACACAGTGAGACGATATGAAATGAAAGATAAATACAAGTGCTGATCAAAAAGCTCGGTAAACATATTTAATACTGCAATTTTATCGACATCAGGAAGAGCTAAAGGGGCGGAGCTTCGGGATAGCATCGTATTTACGTGCAGTGGCGGGTAGTAGCGCTCCAGTGTGCGTCAGTGTGTTTCAGTGAGCCATGGACTGAGGTTGCTGTTGTGGCGTTCGGTTGATTGATTTGAACTTCGAACAACGTGCGAACATTAAATTTGATTTCAAATGCAACAAATCAGCAACGAAAATTTCTCCAAATGCTTTAGCAAGCCTGCTAAAATACAGCTGTCACACACGTGGTTGTTTGCAAGTGCTTTGAGAGGCTTAGAGAAGCATGGAAATCGCTAGACGATTATGAAAGAAAGAAGCGGTTGTCCATCAACACCCCGTAACGATAACACCGCTTCTGTTAACCGATCTAACATGTTTAACAATGAGAGAAAATCTCAGAAGAAAAAACCGTTTTTTTTGGACCTGTTCAAGCTACGTTAAAAGACGACTTAAACATGAGACGCGTCAGTGCAAAATTTGTCCAGCGGATCCTAACTGATGAACAAACCAAGTCGCGGCTTGCCACTTCTGCCAAGCTGTTTGGCAGAAGAGTAGCTAATGCAGCATTCTTATTCTCAATTATTACTGGTGATGAGCCGTAGCTTTATGGGTATGACCCAGAAATGAAGATTCAGAACTCACAGAGGAAAACGCCTTCGTTACCCGCACCCAAGATGGCACGAGCGTCGAAATTACTTGTGAAGGTCACGCTGATTGCTTTCTTTGATACGGAGGTAATGATGCAGTTTGAATTTGTTCCCAGAAGCTGTACTGGCAATTCTGTTTTGTACGTGAAAGTTTCGAAACGCTTACGAGAAGCCGTTAGACAGATTAGGCCAAAAAAGTGGAGAAATGGCTGCCTGCTGCATCACGACAACGCACCCTCTCACACGTCGCTGGTTGCTCAGCAGTTAATGGCTGGGAAGAATCTAGCTGCGGTTTTGCATCTACTATATTCTCTCGACTTGGACCCTTGCAGCTTCTGGCTTTTCCCGAAACCGAAAAAGACGAAGAAAGTAAAACGATTTGACACCATTGAAGACATTACATCAAACACGACAGATCGCTTGAAGTTATTGAGGAAAAAGGACTTCCTGGCATCTTCCCGACCACAGATGGAAAAGTAGAACGAGTGTATCTGTGCGGAGGGCGAGGACTTTGAAGGTGTTAGTGACAAAACAAATTAAATTTCGTGATTTTATAAATTATCACAAATATACTGAACTTTTTGATCAGCCCTCGTATTTGGACACAAATGAGATCGAAGAATGTTGTGTTGTAGTGGATAACGTTGGACGTCGATAGTCAGACGCACTTACGAAACATGTATTCTTTGCTGCAATCCTCGTCTTATTTTAATTTACCATAAAGGATTTGATCAAAGATTTGTACTAGCAACTATAGTATATGTACAAGCTTTCCAGCTGTGCAGCACCGTGCAGCATAGCATAGGGGCTGTACAGCATGGCAAGGAAATTGAGCAGATCAGCTTTCTCTGCGTTTTATACATGCATTTGTAAATTCTGGGAATCTCAGAACTATTTTTCATCTTAACTTCACGCATTTGTCGTCGTCGTCCTGTACTTTTAAGAACAGCGACCGCGTGATTTCTCAATTCGCTGGTATCCTCATTTTTAAGATATGTTTGTTTTCATTCCACGTTTCCATCCAAGTCTCATCTCCCTCATCCGCAGTCGGCCTCCCCCTCAGGATGATTGCAGCTCTACCCCTGGTCAATTTCTTAGCCAATTTATACGGTGTAGGATGATAGTTTTTACGCCAATTTCAACGGGGGAATGAAAATATCTACGCTACGTCCGGAATGGGGCATGAGCTCAATGTGCGTATCAGTGCTACGAGATGGGGGCTCAAAGTTATCAATAAAACGAGTCGGATATTAAATATTTCAGTAGATATGACGCCATAACACCGATACCTTCAGGTAATTCAGAAAAATAACAGAAAAATTTGTCATCACACGCAATCTATGTTGCACGTTCTCACTTTGCTCCAAGCACCCTCTCTCCTCCTCTCTCCCCCTCTCTCTCACTTCCTCCCTCTCTTTACTCGCGATTCTCTCACTCGCTCTCTCATCACAATCGCTCTTCCAACTTTAAAGCGGTCCTCTGAAGCGAGGGAAGCTATCACCCCCCGTCATAAGGGCCAGTTTTAGTGAGCTTTAAAGCTGCGCTGGCGTTTTGCGTCACGCAACAATGGTATTTATGGAAAGGCGTCCCACGTGCTAGCCCGAGACCGGCATTGGGGGAGCAGGACACACGTGCCATAATGGCGCAGCCGAGGCACAGCGCCACCCATCACTGGGTTTTGACCCGTGCAGCGCCACCCCTTATGAGACAGAGTCGCACTCCCTATGTTAAAGTTGCACTGATCTTCTCTCTGAGGGCAAATGCACGATCCCTTTTCCGTGGACGCGTAAGATTCAGATTGGAGGTGGCATTTGGCGCTCCCTATTGATTAGGATACCTGCCCTTACCCAGCGCGCTGCAGGGGCGAGGTGCTGCGTGATAGATGGGGCCCCTGTGTCGTGCGGGATAGTGATGGATACCTGCCCTCATGGATACCTGTTCTGATGGATACCCGTCCTAATGTACCTCACTCGATGGATACCTCACTCGATGGATACCTCACCCGATGGATACCTCACCCGATGGATACCTCCCTCGATGGATACCTCCCTCGATGGATACCTCACCCGATGGATACCTCACCCGATGGATACCTCACTCGATGGATACCTCACTCGATGGATACCTGTGATGATTGATCCCCGCCCTAATGGATACCCGTCCTAATGGATACCCGTCCTAATGGATACCCGTCCTAAAGGATACCCGTCCTAATGGATACCCGTCCTAATGGATACCCGTCCTAA
>VOMN01049483.1:0-10213 GCA_014899125.1 Orchestia grillus | reverse complement strand
GCCCTCCGAATCACATCATTCAGAGTCGCATGCCGTGGGTGACTGCCAGCGCTGAATCTATGTGAGAGACCGTGCAAAACTCTAGCATTCGTCATCCGACCACAGCGGCATGGATGAAGCTAACAAACTACAGCGCCCACCTGCAGTGCTACAGTAATCCGGAATGATTCAGAGTCTAGTTGAGTCCCAAGTGCAGGAAATGCAAAGTATGTAACCAAAGTCCGCTCTCCCGGCAGGCCGCCAAAAGACGAGCCTTAGATATTTGGTCCGCTGTTTCCATAAGCCGAGCTGCAACAGCCTCAGATTGAGGACTATCCCAGGTCCTCAGGCTGGAAAATATACAAAAAGAATTTATAGTCGCATTCACAAATGCCCAACTAAACTAATTTAGGAATGTACAGATATAAAAAAAACACAATTCAAAAGAACATTCCTAAGATCAGTGAATCACACTATTCAAAAAATAAAATACAAAATTAAAGTCATTGCACCGCTGATCGCATGTTTATGATACGGAAGATTGAGATCAAAAGAAAGGGCCATGATGAGAGTTGCCGTAAATTGTAAAGGATTTCTGTTGGATAATATGAGAAAGTGAATGTAAACGTATTTTGATTGATTAAGAGATGTCTTTAGCTCATGACTATATAAATATAATGCCGTTATAACTCGAGTATGTTCTTTCCTATCAACTTTGTTCAATAATTTAGTATTATAACATTGGTCATCAGTACTGGACACTGGCTTACAACTGTTGTGAATCCGAAAGTGATTATAGATGAAACCTTGGTATCTATGTGCATTTAACCGCTGCTTCAATTCTCGGCAACCCTCACCAGGACCCCTTCATTTGATCCCGATCTTTTGTGTAAGAAACGTGTGATAAGCAGAGCAATAACTGGAGTTTTATTATCGGATTTCTTGAATTGTGTCATTCATTAATTCAAGGGATGTTCTTGTGAATTGTATTTTTTGTGATTGCTAGTTTTCTCTAGTTTCCATTTTTGTTGTGCGTTCGTGAATGCGAATGTAAATTCTTTTTGTTTTGTTTTCTACCTGAGGATGATGTTTGATACATTGAAACGTTGCATTTTATAGTTAAACAAATAGTAGTATTATGAAAATGATTGGCAACTATTTGAGTGTTTTAACAAGCTGGTATTATTTTGAAGAATGGCAAACTAGAAATTTTAATCTCATGATCTCAAGGGCAATGTTTTAGCATGAAAATTATTTATCCATGTTGTCGAGTCATAGAGAAATAGGATATCACGGCTTTAACCCAGGGATAAGGCAGAAGTAAAATTTGGTTGCATTGTGTTATCCTACCTAGTTGAAGAAGTTGTTCAAGTCGTTTCTATTTCAAATACATAATGACGGTAGTGTCTTTCTAATAGAGATTGTCTTTCAGTCAAATACTTTGTCAATCCCACTGTGCAATAATGGCACAGTGTTGCTTAGTCCGTGCTTTCCGTCCGCATCCTTGTCACACACTTGAGAATTTAGATAGGAGAAACTTTCTGGCCTTGTATTCCTAATCAGTGAGACTGTCAGAGAAGGCAGTCCATATCAGTGGTACACTACTGAAAATAATATTTCATATCAGATTTACAGAAAATATGAAGGTATCTTAAGAAATTAACATCATCTGTCCGGCCATTTTTGGAAGAGAGCGTCTACTAGTAAGTTACGATACGTACATTATTAAAGCACAGACTACAGTATCATCGATGCTTATTAGTATAATAATACGTGAAATTACATTTTGCTGATGCTCAACTTCCGTCTTTAAAAAGGACAAATTCGCACTGGATTTAAGAGACTTTCTCAGAATAGAAGTATTCTGAGTGGTGCTGTACTCGTTCACAACGATCTCAGGAGACGTATTGAGTTGCAGACGTCCTGTTTAGCGGCAGCGTTGAACTTGAGGTGGTCTGGCGGCCTCCTGGTTGGTGTGAGCTGCTGTGGCTGCTGTCATCTGCTGCCTCGTGGGGCGATGCGAGATCTTTTGCGTAGGTATAGAAGCCTCGCAATACACCTGAAAAGGACAAATTTTTGAAGTGTAAAGGTTCAAATGCAGTCATGTTGCTACATATGCTTGAACTATTCTGGCTACATGGGTGCAAAGAAAGTTGAAAAAATATACTTCCATGTATCAATTCACGGTCGATGAACATGAGTAAATTGAATAGATTTAGGCACTGGAAATTTACTAAAATGTTCACCTTCATTGTTATAGTCATTCACATTGAGTCTCGATAAGCAAAAAAAAACATCCATTTTGTGCCATTAGCAACCTGCAGTGTTTGATTCACCTAAATTTTCTTTTATAGCAATTGTTGTTTCATACGCCAATAACGTAATAATTACGTTATTGAAATTGTTTCATATGATATTGAGTGCATTGCTTAGCAGGTGTTGTTCTTGCTTTAATGCAGGCTGGATATTTCGTCAGGCTGTTTGCTCCCCGCTCCCGAGTGCCTTCTCTTACAGCCTGCAGTTCCATGCTCCCGAGTGCCTCCTCTTACAGCCTGCAGTTCCCCGCTCCCGAGTGCCTTCTCTTACAGCCTGCAGTTCCCCGCTCCCGAGTGCCTTCTCTTACAGCCTGTAGTTCAATTAGCAGCGTCGGTCTTGGGAACATCACAGAGGTTGAGTTCGGTGATATCTATCATCTCAACATATTGACAGACATCAGTCTCCTTGCAGAGCATTGAGGAAACGTCTACCAGCAGGAACTTCAAAATTATCAACTTCGCCTCTGCAAGATTAATTCGAAATCGTAGTTGAAGTACCTTCGGAGTAGCTGTTGCTTGGAATAGCTGAAACTAATTTATTGTTGCGCTGCTACACGGCCCATTGTTAGCGACTAAAATTAGCCTGAGAATATCCAAGGACTCCCACGAAGTTCCTTGAGCCGCCTTATGGATCTACATTCTGCGTCAGCTAGTATGCTACCCTTTATTCATCATAATTTTTTTTGAGAGATTGGGCTTTTGTTATGTATATTTAAAGTCTGAATCCTTTAAGTTTCTCCATGCTCCATGAGTTTTACAAAAGGCTTGGGCTAGTACTAGCTGGACGCGTGTATCTTCCAACAAAATTGTTATCAGTCGATCTGAGCTAAAGTTATTCCAGTGAAATCGATGGATAACTTTTAACCTTTTTTCACAGTCGACCTTTAAATATTAGTCGTATTTCATGTAATTGGGTATAATATCCAATTCGTTAATTATTTTCAGAATTAGTATGCTTTTAATTGAAGGATTTGAAACATGAACTCAACACTTTAATCAGAATAACCATAAGGGACGGCTTACAACCTCCACAGCAGTCATGAATTTATTCGCTGAATTGGATTATCTTGAAGTCCTGAAGAGGCCTTCCATCGCCTGCTTTCCCCTCTCGCGAATCTGGTCAGCTCGAGCCAAATCCTCAAATAACAGCGGAGTTCATCAATTAAATTCGTCGATTATACAAAATGCTAAAATTTCATTGCTGTGATAATCACTAATTTTAGTGCCAGTTATAGAGCAACACTAAATGTTAAGAGGCCTTGGCCAACTTTACCACCATTTCATTGGATCAACCGACTAGTATAATAATGCTGACGCTAAATGAACTGTAGTTTTTGAAACCGATCAGTGTATCAAGTTCAGCATAAAATTTTGGTTTTCTTTTCGATTCTAATAGAACGAAGGAGAATAAAAGATAACAATGAACTTATATACACCAGAAACTTGATTCCTAACTTGAACGAAGCAGCCACACACATGCTTTCTTTTTGTGCCCTAACAATGTTTCTTCTGATCAGTATCCAGTTACGAGGCTCGCTTGCTCTTGTTGAAAGTTTGCTACCGTCGAACTCGCTCATGTTGAGAAAACACGTGCGGCGCCGCGTGACTGCAGGCCAGCCCTCACGAGTCGCAGCGTACAGCCTACGCGCTGAATCGGAGTAGTTCACTACACTTAGTTTGGCCAGTGAAGAGGGCTTGGAACACCAGTGAAAGCTCGGCAAAACTTTGTTTGATCGCGTGTTTTGAATGAACTTATTTTATGTTTTAAATTGAACGTAAAAAATGGTAGACTGTTTTTAATTTTTCGTAATGAAAAGAGCAATCGCATCTCTTCAATACTCAGAGGCGAAATTAACGGAACTCTGCGAAAAGGTCTACTGTAAGGCTAGCATTATTTACACTATCTGTTTTGACTACATCTATGATTGATAACACTACAAAATTCTAACGAATCTAACACGCTTTGAGCGGAAGGCACTTCAAAAATGTAGCGGGTATTTCAGTTGACCGAGTGAATACAGAGTTTTAAGGAAAAACCGGTACAAAATTTCACATCTACCAGAAAGTGGCGAATTCAGCACTTTTACCCCCATGAAACTGAGTGTGCTGGAGCCCCGTCTTGCTGGAACCATGTTTTCGAGGAGCTAAGGAATTACTTCTTTTAAGAAAACGTTGTCATTATTCCCGTTGAGAGGTGATAGCATAATGTAAGATCCAATAATGGAGTTATGCAAGCTACCAGTCCAAACATTTACACTGTATCGTTGTTGGTACGCATGCTCACGCACGATATGAGGGTTGTTCATTTGCCATTCATGGTTATGTAAATTGAATACCCCAGAACGAGTGAAAATAGCTTCATCCGAAAACAATACAAGTTCCGAGAAATCCGAATTTTGCAATTCCTCATTAAGGTACCACACTACGAATTACACTCGACGTTTTTTATGTTTTAGATCCAGTGCTTGAACTCTTTGAAAGTTACATGGGTGATTGCAGCGTGATCTGGAATAATCTAGAACATACTAGTTTAAACGTTTTGAGAAAAATATGTCAAATACCAAACTTTTTTTTGCAAGCAACATAGAGGAAAAAGTGTTTAGTTGATCCCTTTCTGGTAGTTGTGAAATTCTGTTCCTCTTTTTTCCCTAACATCCTGTATACAGCATCTTTGTCAAATTTAATTAGCTTGTATTTGCTCTCTTTCTCTCGATTTGTGTATGTACGTAATTCGTTTGCCATGGTTAAGAACAGCGAAACTCCACTTTTCTTGTCGACCTCTTCGAGCAAACTTTACTTTTGACTTCTTGAAAGAGCGCCTTTTCAAGTTCTGTAATTTGGTATCTTTTGAAATGTGCTGTTGTGTTCTAATTGGCGCCTCCCTGAAGTATGTTTCTATGTGGTAACTTAACTCCTTGAAACATACTGGTGTTGTAAATGGTCCTCCATCATTAAAATTTGTTGTTCTATTGAAATTGATGTCCCGTTGCATTATACTGCTGTGCTCAGTCAATGATAGAGCCATTTAGCTACAAGACTGAGGACTTAATTAGATAATGACCATAACGAACATTATAAAGTGTAGATATCACAGATAGAAAGCTGCAGCAAAACAGCTACGTCTCTGGACACGCCTCGCATTTTTCAGGTTTTTCAGGGGCGTGCGAACAGCTTGAGCCTCAAATTTGTTGTCATTGAAGCTCTTGTGTTGGATGGCTGGTCGGTTACTGGATTTAGATAATAGAAAATTTTGTAAAAATAACTGTAGATGTAAATTTAGGTGAATTTTGGTGTGGGTTAAAATTTAGATGTAAAACCAACCAGTAGCACAAACTACAAAACTACGATTTAACATAGTTCGGCAAAGATATCGTAACAGTAGTGAAACTGCAGCCACTATTCCCGTTTTAGTGATTTGAAGCGCTCGCTAAAATTGGGCTTTGGACTGTGAATTAAGTTCATAAATCGCTGGTCAAGCCTCATCCATCAAGAATTTCAGGAGCTCCCTCATAAGAGCGGATGGCCGGCCATGTGCGGCGCATCGCAGCGGCGCGGCTGAGCTCCCAACTTCTTTCATTAGGCCCTGCGCTGGGAGGCGCCGCGGCCTGCGCTGTTCACTTCCCTCGCCACTCATTTTCCTTGTGGATTCTTGCAGTTCTGTGTTACCTTCCAACTTCTTTTGTGTGTCTTCCCAGAAGTTCTTTTTGTTGCATCCAAAGAGTACTGATAGTCGATTGTGATGAAGTTTTCTGTCGAGTTCCTTATAATATCTTGTATTCTACCTCTGGCATATTACATATTTGTTGTCATCCGTGTCTGAGCACCCATTCAAGATGGCGGACGTTTCTTTAAAATGTAGAATCATGTCTGACGTCCCCATTTCTGTAAGAAGATGAGAGGCACTCGATATAAAGATGCTCTTTCATCTTTTAACATGACCTATTCTGAGCTGCACTGATTACTGAAATGGACAGAAATAAAATCGACCGCACTCTTGCATAGACTCACGGAATAATGATGTTTCAGTCGTCTCTGAAAAAAGATAGAAGTTACAATACCGCCCACCCAACGATCTACACCACCCGTGCTGTGGCGGGCAGCTTCGTGCCAAGTGACGTTCTTAGGAGACAACAACGGAATTCAAACAGTGTAGTTTCAGCAGGCCTGACAGACGTTTGGAAAAGACGCTGAAAAACGTAAAAAACCCTAACATAAAAATCAAACAAAAATGAAGCGAATGAAATGAAATATTAAAGAACTGACTGATAGCTTAACACTCATGTAAAAAATATGGATTAATTTGTTTTTGTTGTTTTTGAATGACTAGGATTTACAAATTTATCAAAGTATATAACCAACTATCCATCACGGACGAATAAGTTGTTATTAAAAAACTTCATTTGATTTTGACGTGCTAGTAATAGTCCAGTTTGGTACCAGACAGTTTCAGTTCACATGAGCTCGCGGTACGGACCACGCACAAAAAAGTTCAGATGCAGCTGAGGCCTAGCATTTCTAAAATTTGCACCTGGATCGACAAGTCGCCACATTTCTGTGGATCGTGTTCAACGCATGACGGGAATTTATTTGCGTTCAAGCATTCGTAATGAGATGGATATCATGGTCATGCAATAACTTTTAAACTTAGAAACTCCAGTTTTAAATTTCACGGAATCCATCTAAAAAAAGTGAATTCAATAAGGGTGGTCTCACGATCTCCAATATGGTCTAGTTCACGAATTCTTCGAACGCTCGGAGTTTCCCCAGTCGCCTTTTTAATACCCACACAGTAACGGAATTTTAAGCCGACGTTTCTCACTCAATCTTCCCATTGCCTTAAGACGTTGACTCCGAAGTGGGTCATATATGGCACACGCGATCATCTAAAATAGCCTAATGTAACCGAAGATGTATATACAAATTTTCGAGTTTTCTTCAAATTTGTGTTCATCAATCGAATATGCTAGTTCTGATTAGCAAGAAGATGTAATAGAGTAACCAAGTTTGTGAAATCAAAATTTTCCATTTTTAAATTCGCAGCAGAGATATTTGTCGACATGTCAATTTACCAGTGTGGAGAATCGGAGTCAACGTGTTAAGTATCAATTCTTGCATTGATCCTACGTAACTTGAAACCTTCCTGTTGACCATCGTTTACGAACGTATTCAAATATAATATGCATTTAAGTTTACTGACAGGTCACAGTTCGCATATGTTGACTGACGGAAACGAAGATCAGTAGTCGCGAACTTGCCCGAAGTATTTTATATCTGTGTTGTACATACCTTAAGGGAATTGGTGTTCTTTTGTGTACAGTCTTTGATGAGCGATAGTATGAAGACTATTGTCCGGACAAAAAAAATTAATCACCTGGTACTAGTATGGTGTTGGACATTCACGAGCACTGACAGTGGTGGCAATTCTGTGCGATATTGAGTCCACAAGTGTCCTAATGTACACATGGTCGATTTTAAACCATTATTGCATCAGCTGACCAAGTGGTGCGGCAACAGTAAATACACAAGCATCGTTCTGTTGCCATCCTGAAAGACAAGTTGAGCATCATGCTTTTCTTCATTCAGATATTATGCATAGGGAAAAACTTGGTACGTAGCACGTCAGTGTGGCCGTACTGGTTCAGTTTAATGATTACCGCAACTGAAGGACTCTCTCCTGTACAGTTGAAACAGCCCCAGAATATGACAGACTCTCCCTCCTAGTATCGCCCCTTGCACACAGGCTTCCCTGAAAACTTCGTGAGGTTTTCAAGAACACGACGGCAGATATCACTGCTGTAGAGATGGAATCGTGAATCGTTTTTCACTCAGATCTGAGTGAAGACTGATGTCATTTAGGTACTTGTATATAACCTAAACTTCTGCCATATCTTTGATAACCTATTGAAGAACGTAGTAAGTGACTGGAAATTGACAAACAATAGGCAACTAATTTTTTTGTCCGAGGAAGTTATTAATTAGTTTAAATTTTTTTTATCTATTAATCACAAGTTTAACTATATGTATTTTTATACGATGATGAATTTTTCGTAGAGGTAATCCTTTTACAATGACCATGCTTGTCAAGCATCTTCACAAAGACAGTATTTCTTAGGTAGACATGCTATTGCAGGCCACACACTGCAAAAGAATACGGCTCCCTTCCGCATTTAGTTTCTGAGTCGGACAAATAAATTGACGGACGTACAAGCTGCACTCGTTGGACTAAAGCAGTGGTCTCCGCACTTTCCAGCCTGGGGGCCATAATGAATACTCCAGTAAGTTTCAAGGGCCAAAACCGTTATAATTTTCCTGTCATTATTTACAATTTCTAGAGTAGTCGCCGAGTACATGCCCTGAGCGAGCATACGCTTGCTAAATTCGCAAGTCCTAATACTATTGTGTATTGAGGACATCTAGTGGTCAAATGCAAAAATTAAAAGTGGTAGAACCCTCTATCGCAAACAAATGGCGCTAGGAGTATGATACTTTCGAAAGCGCAGTAACAAGTAAGCTTTCATGAATAACCTCGTTGGCTCTAAAAAGTTCTGGTATATTTTACTCACTTCGAGATAGCAGTAATTGGAGGATGCAAACGCTAGCGGCGCGACCGCGAGTCAGTCTGCATTTGGAAGGCGAAGGAAGTAAAACTGTTGTGAAATAACGTAGTGCGCAGCCCCGTTTAAAAATCGTGTACGACCCGACCAACTCGCGTACGTAACAGTATTTTGATTTGATTTGTTGTTTTTATGTGTGATATTCTAGTATGGAGATGAAACGATAAATAGAGAGCGAATGCAGAACTTTCAAAGATCAAAGGAGGTATCAATATTTCGTGATTGAGTCCAGTAATAAGGCGCTGTATTGATTTGTAATGAAACCATAGCCGTTCTCAAAAAATGTAACATTGAATGTCAGTATGAAAAGAAATTTTCTCAAAATTACTCAAAATAAAAGAAAGTTTCCGGACAGAAAAAGTCGAAGCTTTGAAGCGGGGAATGAAATCGCAGCAATGTTTAATGAGAGTCAACACTGAACAAGAGGCTACAAACCGTGCCAACTTACGAGTGGCTCTTGAAATCGCAAAACGTGAAAACCATTCACCGATGGAGAATAATCAACGAATGCGGAATTGAAGTAGTAGAAGAAATATGCCCCGTAAAGGTGAATTTATTTAAAACTGTCACTTTGTCAGTAAACATAGCGGCTCGGAGATTACAAGACATGGCACAAAATATATTATCTCAACTGTCTGACGAAAATAGACATCTTGAGTGGTTTTCTCTGGCCATGGATGTGTCAATGGATGTTTCAGATACTGCTCAGGTATTCATTTTTATTCGATGAGTGTATAAAACCTATGAAATGTTGGCAGAATTTTTTGATATTGATGGTGTTCACCGCAGGAGAACTAGGGAAAATATTTTTAAGGGAGTTAAAAATACCTCCAATAAGAAGGATATTCGATGGAAAAACTTGAAATCCATTACAACTGATGGAAGCAAAATCATGTCTGGTAAAAATAATGAAGTCGTTGCACTTGTGTCATAGGCTGTAGAAAATGATGGAAGTTCAAAACCGTCTTACATTGTATCATTCATCAACTGTTCTTGGACGAAAAATGTTCGGATATGTCTGAAGTTGTAAAACCAGTCATATCAGTGTTAGTTTCAGCAGATTCACTAGGCTGAATCACCGACAATTTCGCGAGTTTATTGAGAAGATTGGATAAAATCATTTACCATGTCATACTGCCGTACGCTGAGTTAGTTGAGGAAAAGTCCTTCAGCGCTTTTTTAACTTCGAGCAGAGATCAATATTTTAGAATAAAGAGCATCGCCCTCTTACCGAGTGACAAAATAGCCAATGGCTGTGGAAGTTAGCAAGAGGTATTTTCGAATCTTCGAGAGGCTTTTCTGTGA